>JAHRHJ020003551.1:0-147440 GCA_019776745.2 Taxus chinensis
AAAGTCATGAAGCTGAATTAAGCACCTTTTGTCGATCATATGAGATCCTATTTTCCTATCATGGACTGTTCCTGTCCCTTGTAATTCCGAAGATACTTACTTTTCTCTTCATTTTCTATCCGGATCTGGTTTGGCGACTAGTTAGTGTCAGGTTATGTAATCTTATATAGGGCCTTTTGTCTGCTGGTCTTTCGGTTTCTTTTTTCCATTTCTATCTAGAATCAGATCGATTTCAAAGAACTCCTCCTTTTTGTCTGGGAAGGACTACTGCAAGTAACAATACAAGACCACCAGTTCAAGTAGATAAGAATTGAGGGAACTGCCTTGGCCCAGGAAACGAGACTTCCTTTCGAATGTAGTTCAAGTTCCCCTGATAAATATAATTAACCAAATTCTAAAAAACAAATAAGCTATGTCCAATACAATTTGTTTGCCTCGTTTAGACATAGAGAAAGTCTGGTCCTTGGTTTTGGAATCATCAGTGACAACTGCCGGTCAGTAGTCAACCAGTGCTGGTGATGATAACCAATATCCGTAGGGGTATGATTTAGGGGGGTTTGGTAAAAAAAGAACAAAAAAACAAAAAGGTTGGCTATAATATGACTATGGTGTTTATAAGGGTGTAAATGATTGGGATGGGTAACGGGGTGATAAGAAAGGCTCAAAGGGTATGGGATTGTTCCGTTGTGGCAGTGAGGGTAGAAGAATGGATAGTTTAATGGGGGGGTGTTACCAGGTAGTGATCTGGGAGTAGACCTTTAATTACTAGATTCATAAATCCAAGAAATTTATTAAAAGAACGTGATAAGACTTTACTTTACTAATTCCTGATGAAAAATGTATGGTTTCAGGTAAAAGACACAAGTAACACAATCAGCATTATTTCCTAGTTCCCTGTTTTCCTCTGTACTTTTCTGTCTGCTGTTTAGATTCGTCTTATTACTGCATCATAAAACTAGCTTTTACTTACATCTTTTCATCAATGATGCTTCTTTCTTAATTGAAAATGTGGACTGACATATCCACCGAGGAAGCTTATCAACGCTTCCCCGGCCCGCCTCTCGGCAGTCCACCTAAGAATCTTTTAACGTGATCTTTTCTGTCAAGCTCGGTTGTTTTGTCAGGTTACTCAATCTAATTTGTGCGAATCACTCGTGTGCGCCCGTCTTGTCTACATCGCTTCCTCATCCAGCGACATCTTCAGATTTATCCATCAGGTATCATTTCATTGGAGTTTTTTTCAGGGTTTTTTGTGTTAGTTTTGGTGCATTAACTTGGACAGTAACAATCGTGCAATTCTTGATCTACTTCTGGCCCCCGGTGGGACTTGAACAAAGTCCCTTATTGGTAATGTTCATTTCTTTTCTAGTTTGAACTTTGTTCCTTTTTTTCACGGATTTCTATCAGTCCTATTTGAGCATTTCTTTTCATCATTTCATCTTGCTCTTTTTAAGGCGAATCGTTATCTTCGACATTTTTCTAGTTCCCTAAAAAATAGATAGTTGTCTGTTTCCACATCAATTCACCATTATCTGGATTATCTTTTCTAAATTTTTGTTTGTATTTGCTTAACCTCTTCTTGCGAGCACTTTGCTTGTTCGTGGGATTGTTTCGGGGGAAAGATCAACAACGCGCTTTTCTGAAGGTCCACACACCTTGGAGAGCTTAAATCCACAGGTATTTCCTCTTTTTTTTCGGTGTTTTCTCCTTTTAGGATTTCTTGTTGGTTGCCTATCACAAAAATCACAATCCAACACTTCAATTTTTTTTTTGGTGCTTAAAAACACTTATTCACATTTGGAAGAATCTGTTTTAACTTGTCTTTCACCGAAAATCAAACCTTTCATTTTTAAGTTCTAAAAAGACATTTTTTCTTTGTCAATTGCTGGCATGCTTTTCACTAGTTTTAATTAGGCTGGAAAGTGATCAAATCGGTAGTGACACTATTTGATTTTTTTATTTTTTCACCCTTGCACCCACGCCCAAATCACTAGGTATAAAGCATTTAAACAAAACTCCTTCCCTGCCCGCCTACTTCTTGAAGTGATATCCAAGAGGAAGACCTACGCGGTACTCAGGAAGCCCTATAAAATTCATTGACGATCTTGGTATATATTGGCAAAGCACACCCGAACTCCCTTATCGCACGGTTTGTGAAGTGTCGGGTATGCCCCTAGATCAAGCCACACGTACCGGTCTTTTACTGAAGGCCCTTCGGACTCCTCACCAAAATTTACCAGCAGCCACACCATCCTTATTTGGCTAAATCCTCTGAGTAGTTCCTGTTTCTAAAAAAGCCTTTCCCTAGACATTGTCTTTCTTAAAAGCATCAAAATTTAAAGTAGATAATCACTTCGCTGCTTGAATTTCTTGCATTAGTTATGGTCATTTTTCTTTCTGGTGTGTTTATGACGTTATCACTCGTCACAATCTATAAAATGGCTCAACTGGTCAACTGGTGCTGCTTCTCCGAGATCACCACAGTTGGAGGTTGCGGCACTCCCCCCATCTTCCTCGGGACCGCTGTTATTGGGTTCCCCATCCTGTCATAAATCCTTTCTATCAGCCAAGGCAATCCCATAGTCCAGCTTCCCCTATCCTTCGGAAATTCCTCTGCTCGGAGTATGTCCCTCCCCGCGGGGTCTGAATTCCAGCATTCCTCTACCGCACTCCGATATCCTCCAGGACTAACGTAGTACACAAGTCATTCAATATCGATCACGACCACCAATCCAACATGATACGGATTTCCTCGTGGATCATCCCAAACCTTCGTAGAGCAGTTTGCATCATCTCTTTGTGCGTATCACCGTGTGCGCCCGCTTGTCTACATACATCGGCTTCCTCCTCATCTACATCTTCATATCATATCCCAGGTCTCATTTTCATTGGAGTTTTTCAAGGGTTTTTGTGTTTAGTTTGTGCATTACTTGGACATTGTCAAGCAGTGAAATTCTTGATCATACATTCTCCTGGCACGCCCGGTGGGACTTGAACCAAATCCTTATTGGGTAAAGTTCATTCCCCTTTTCTAGTTTTTGGACACTTTTGTTCCTTTTTGCACTGATTTCATCAGTCCTATTGTGATACATTTTTTTCATCATTTAACTCTTGCTCTTTTAAGGCGAATCGTTATCTTCGAAATTTTCAGTTCCCTAAAAATAGAGATTTCTGTTCCACATTGATCTGGTATATCTTTCTAAATTTTGTTTGTTATTTGCTTAACCTCTTCTGTGCGGAGACTTTGCTTGTTCTTGGATTGTTCGAGGGGACGAGCTCACAACGCGCTTTCCTGAATCCCACCGTCACACCTTGATAGCTAAATCCACAGGTATTCTCTGTTTCGGTTTTTCTTTCTTCCTTTTTAGGATTTCTTTGTTGTTGCCTCTCACATCCCACACTTTCAATTTTTTTTTTTTTTTTTTTTTGGTGCTTAAAAAAACTTAATCCCTTTGGTGAAAGAATCTGTTTGACTTGCTTCCCCGAAATCAAACACTTCTTTTTAAGGTGCTTAAAAAGAAATTTTTTCTTTGCATTGCTGCTGCGTTTCATCTAGTTTTATTATGCTGGCAAATTGATCAAATACGGTAGTGACACTATTTTTGATTTTTATTTTTTCACCTTGCACACAACCCAAAATCACCTAGGTACACTAAGCATTTAAACAACAACTCCTGACCCTGGCCTCGCCTACTTGGAATGTGATATCCAGAGGAGAGCCTTCCGGTACACTCCAAAAAAGGGAAGCACTATAATTCATGGAGATCTTTGTTATACTATTTGCAAAGCACCCGCTCCCTTAATCCAGCGTGGTTGGTGAGTGGCGGGGTAGGCCCCTATACTCATGCCACGTACGGTCTTTTACTGAAGTGCCTTCGGACTCCTCACCAAACAATTACCCACACCATCGCTTGAGTTTTGGCTACTGAGGAGTTCTGTTCTAAACGCCTTCCCTACATTTTCTTTCTTTTCCTTAAAAAAGCATCAATTAAAGAATAATCACTATGCGGCTGCTAATTGTCTGTGCATTATTTAGGTCCATTTTCTTTTCTGTGTGTTTATGACGGTTCAAAAATGCACATAAACCTCGGTCACAATCTAGAAATGGCTCAACATGGTTCCGTTCTTCCTCCAGATCACCACTAGTGTGGAGGTTTTCTATCTTCCCCCAATCTTCTCGGGCCGCTTTTAGTTGGGATTTTCCCCATCCTGGTCATATAATCCTTTCGATCAGCAAGGCAATCCCTCACGTCCACACTTCCCCTAGTCCTTCGGAAATATGCATCTGGCTCGGAGTATGTTTCGCCCTTCCCTGTTCCCCGCTTGGAATCTGAATTCCCCGGCAGTCCTTTCCTCGACCGAATCCGATCATCCCTCATGGACTACGTGTACACAAGTCTTCCAAAATCTGATCAGGCCCACCAATCCACCGTGTAACTGATTTCCTCGTGGTGATCATCCCAAGCCTTCGTAGAGCAAGTTTGCAATCATCTCTCTCTTTTGCCCTCGAGCCACAAGAGAAGAGCGAGGCCCCTATGCCTCCCTTTTCTCTTACCCCCTACCATATCGATTAGTTCTCAAATAGTCTTACCTATTCCTCACACCCAGTTAACCTCAATTTCCACAACCTACTTTCTGAGAGGTCTTCTGCCCTGGCTAAATGAATGCGTCTGCCACCCCTCATAGTGCTGTTACTTGCATCTATGGCCCTCCATTGTGTCCCCAAGTCCGTACCTCTTCTGAGCAGACCCCCGCCCATAGTCATTGGCTCCTACTTCTCGTCCTCAGGGGGAGGGGGCTTTCGTCAATGGTCCAGCAAAACGGTGACCTCCACCCATCCTCTAACATTGGCACCCTTACATCCTAATCCGGCAGTAGACCCCTTTCAGGTCTTTGTTCCCCAACGGTACAATCCCCACACCACCCATGTTCCTCCTCAATTTGTCCCGACCAATCAACAACTAGGAGTCCCACCAATCACAGCCCATCCGTCACCCCACCTTTATTTCCAACCACTTATTAACTCAGCAGCCTGCTATATCGCAAGCTATCTCATAGCAAATACTCCACTCGTGTCACCCAAACCTGGGTAGTTCCGTAGCATCCGATCCATACAGATGAATCCCCCATTGACACCTCAACACATCCACCACTTGCTTCTTATATAGGCATACCAATGTACCCCTCCTCTCAATTCAGACCGTGGTCATTCTCTTCTTCAAGAAATTCGCGGCTTGGAAGCCTCCACAACAGGGGCTCGTCCTTTCATACTCCTTTGAAGAAGTGTGTACGGTAACCCATATCATCACCCTTCCGTGGCTTTTAAGCCTTACCTCCCCAATGTAATTCCTCCCTAAATTTTTTCAAAATTCATATTGGGAAGACCCTCAGCAACTTGCGAGCATTCAAACATGCTTGCTACCGACCTCCTAGTCCCGGATCATGAGCTTATGCTCCGTACCTTTCCTATTCTCTTCAGGTCCTGCTTTAGACTGGTACCTTAACATTCCTCAACATTCCTTGTTTTCCTCTCTCAATTGGCCTAGATGTTTTGTTGGAAAACTTTTCAATAAATATCGCGCATAGTATCTCGATCACAGATCTTTATAACCTTCGCTCCCTTCGATGATGAGTCTATTGCAGACTTTTCGCTCTTGAGAGGGATAATCAACATAGCTTTCTCCCTTCCTCATCCCAATAGATCGAGTTTTTTACTCTGATCTTGGTGCTCAATCACATTTCATTCTCCTACTTTGGATCCAAACTTCATACTTGAAGAAGCCTTCACCATTGCCGCAAACTTGAATCTGCGCCTTGAGCAGGAAGCTAAAACTTCGCTCTAAATCTAAACCAGATGTTTTCTCGGTTTACCAAACACATTCTTCTCCTTCTAAAGATAAGATCAGGATCCACTAACGCTAATCGTTTAAATCTCACGAGCGATAATATTCTAATCAACACCAACACACGACGAGACCCCTCATCTTTCTCGAAAGGGACATTCATTGTCCAGCAATCTTTGCTCACATTGGGGGATCATATGACTCATCTTGAAAAAATGTTTGAAGTTCGCATGATCCGACTTCCACCCATTAGGATATTGATGAACCGCGAACGCCCATTATGGGTATCGGAAATGATTCTGTCATTATCATAGAACCAAGTTCATGCCAGATCGCACGCTGTCAGACTGCAAAAATCTTGTCCAAAAATAATTCATTGATAAAGGCGACTCTTCCTGGATCCCAATGTCTCCCCAAATCAGGCGCTCGATGTTTTCAACACAACACTTTTCCCAATCATGCCCCGACCATAATTGCTTCAGAGTCTCAAAAACCGAAACCTCATACCATCATTCATCTCTACCCCCGAAGAATTTCTTCTGAAACCAAGCCATCCTACAAACACATCAATTCGAATCAGAACCCTCCTTCACTTCACTTCCTCTATCATCTGGATTCCATTTCTCAGATGGCCCGTCTTAATATTCCTACATTAACTAAGCTGGATCTTCTTTCTCCCGCTTCTTTGTCTGCCTACCATCCATACCCCGAAACCCCAGTGTCATCCTCATCTGTCTCATCTTCAGCATTCCTTTTTCATACTCGAGGCAATACATCCCTTCGAGTTTCCACTACAGAGGCACGCCACTTCTGTTGCGCCCTTCCCTCTGCACATGTCCTTGGTAACGTACTATAATTGGTATCCGACTTTCGACGGAAGCATCGTCGATTCTGAGCCTATCCTCTCTCTTTTCTACATTAGTTTCATCACCCATAGATTACTGCATCAGAAGTATCTCGTCGCAAGGCACTGCTTCTTCATCACTCCCTTTCTTCTCACCAATGTGACTACTACTTTCGCCTATTACGGAAAAAGTCACAAGAATACACCAACACCTATCACTTGGTTTCCCGAACCTACACCGAGACAAACCAAAATCTAACATTACCCATCCGTACCTCCCCCCCCTATCCTTCCTGAAAGGTCCCATCACCTTATGTATGGCCGTTGAAAGTTGTCACCATTCCTAAAAAGGAAAGCCATATTTCGGACCATCAGACTCTTGGTGCTCTTCCACCAACAAAAATCTCTCTCTACGCCTCTAAACGATTGGATTTATTTTCCCGCTGAGAGGCGTTTTCTTCGTCCCTTCATCAATCCATCCTTTCTTCTTACACCAATTCTTCACCAATACCCGAAAATATACTTACCTACTAAAACGACTTCCACCCACCAACTCTTTATTAGGATCATCATCTTCATGAACCAAAACCAAGGCAAACCCTATGTCCCCTCGTCCCTCTCGATTACACCTACTTATGGGAGCTTCTTCCTCTTCTAATCCGCATTATCTAAAATCATCAGTCAATCGACCAAGTCACCCCCTTTGGTCTTCAAAGACGCAAATTTGTCACACAACCCATCCACCCCTCATCTTCCAATTTATTTTAGGGGCTCCTCCCTCCCCAAAGGTCATCATTCTCACTTACTCCCATTCTCAAGTGCCCAAGACTGCCCCCTCCAAATTTTTCAAACAATAAAGAATCCCTAAAACACGGTTAACCTACATGCAAGTTCTTTTAACTCTCGCGTTGATTATGTAAAAGAACCACCTCCATCAATCTTATCCTCTCTTCGTCACCCCCTCAACCGTATTCTATACATATACCGAAATCCTTCATCAAACTTCCAATCTTCATGCCATAACCCTTCCTCTGATTCAACCTTATCACCCTAAAGAGTTCAACCTACCCTGGTTTAACTCTGATCTGATTTTGTGCTTACCACCGTACCCGGTCATGATACCGAGGAATGTAAAAGCTCTTTCAAAGCCGTGGTCCAAGAAACCTTTTTGGGAATAAGTGACCTTTTGCTGGAGAGGAGACAAGCACCCCCCTCCGCGCGACCCCGTCACCTTAGCCTCAAATCTGACGCCCCAACAATCCACTAGACCCTGTGGTCCCACTCCACTTGATCTTCCACCTTCCCAATTGACACATCCATATCCCCACTAGACCCACCTATGATAACCCATCTTCAAATCTTCACATCTCGACCACGGGTTTGTCATTTATTCACCCCCGACGGCGTGTCTTCCTCGCATCACCTCACGCCCAGGTCCTCTATTCGTAGCTGCACCCGGCTAAATTCACGTATCGAGTGGAAGGAGAAGTGTTATAAACAACTCACCCAGCTCCGTCAAAGTCTCTTCTTGACTCTCATCCCAATCCTCTCCACCCCATCGCCAACTTGATTGATAATCTGCGTCCAATCGCATGAATTCGGATGAGCCCCAGCCCTTCGGTGGTTTGTTGAGATGGAATAGACCATCAACCACAACCTTTCTTTTGAAGATTCGGAATTCCTTTCTCTTCGTCCAAGGATTTGGAGGCTCCTCTCTTTATCACGTCCAATCATAAAACATAAGGGAAGCCAATTAATGAACAAGCGGGCAGAGTAAGAAGGCGATTGTAGGGGGAAATAGCAATCACTAACACTACCTTAAAACGTGGTTAATGATCGATAGTGGGAGCTCCTCAACGTCATCTCCTCGCACACTTTTGAGCAACTTAGTTTACCAAAGAATGTAGTGTCCAACCCCCCCTTTCGCCCTTCGATCATTACGATCGAGACTAGCGTACTTTAGGAACTGTGGTCTTACCCTGCGAGTAGGTAATAAAGCTGCTTCATGACTCTTCTTCTACAATCGTGAAGGAAATTCACTAATATGATCCTCGATCAACGGCGTTCCTGATTCGCGCAATGCTGTGTCCCTCCCCACCGCCATCGATGCCTTAAAATAAATCAATAGAGGCAAAATATATACTTCTCCAGGAGATCCCTTTTTTTTCCTTCTGCACAATGTTTACTGACCACAATCTGCCCCTTTTAAAAAAGAAAATGCATGTTCCCTGTAAGGGCCGTCCTCTTCTTCCATACCTGCAACCAAACATCGACTTAAACTTACAAAATTCTAAAGAGACTTGCCGCTTTCTCACTAGGAGAATTTCTCTCCTTTTCTTTTGTGGCCTCTCCTACAAACTAATGAGTAATGTAGACCAGACACAACCGTATCAACCGGTCTCGTCGCATCGTCACCATTGGTCTCGCCTAATCAACAGACTATTATGTCTAACGGTGGGGCCTTGATACGCCTCTCACTATCCCCGTTCCCGTCTAGGACAAAAACCTTACTCACAGGGTTTGATTCATCTACAATCCGTTTTGCATAACTTATTATATCGATGCGCGTGAGGTTTTGGGCCTGGGAAAATATGAACAGTATACATGACCCTCAAATCCATTCCGACTCGCCATGCCACATCCGAAATTTGGTTTATGATTTAACCCCTTTCAAAAAGCCACCGTCACTATCCTCGATTCGCCTCTTCCTACTGAAGAACCCTCTAGAAGCCATCTTCCCACCATAAGTCGAAGCATCATTATGTGAACGATGACATTTCCGTACCACCACTTTTTTTTGTTGGCATCAATACCATTTCTTAGGGCCATTAAGTCTATGATACGAGCCATCGGTCCACTTCTATACCAGTAATCTTCCCTGAAAATAAGTTGTAGACGATCTCCCTATCAACACTAATCCCTATGGTCGGTGATGATTCTGGCCTCAAACCTATCTGTGGGGCTAGGATTCATACTCCATGAAGGCCCTTAATTGACACTTAATATGGGACTTCTGAAGACCGCGTTCATTAAGGTCAGCCAATCCCTTAATCCACAGAGTTAGGTATTTTAATCCCCTTTTCTTATCCAACAATCATCAAGCCTTTGCTTGTCATCGAAGATATGCCAGGGCTTCGATCCCGTATTGGTGGTCCACAATATCGTGTACTCCTTCCCCACATCAACCCAGTTAAGCAAATTACTAACATGCCCCTATCGTTCCCTCTGTTAAAGAATAATTACAGTCGACTTCTCTCGGCTAACGTCAGCCACCCTCGATTATTCCGCATGGGGTCCATGTATCCAGTACTAGGCTACTGGGAAAATTTTCAATTTGTAACCGACTTCCGGGATCTTAATCTTGCTGTCCAAAAGATGATTTTTTCCTCTACCATACTATCGCCCACTCGTAGATAACTTCGGGTCATAGAGATGCTTCGCTTAATGGATGGTTTCTCTGGAATATAATCAAATCCTCATGCACCATAAACCACCATAATACTTCCTTCAGAACTCCCTTGTGGGACCTTTTGCTATCGTGTCATGTCAGGCCTTTTGGGGCCGTAGAACGAAGGGCAATCTATCAACCCACCCCCCCGCGCTGACCTACATCTTCCCTGGACTCTTGCACAAAACGGTGGAAGATTATGTTGACGATCTCCTTAGCAGTCCAAACGTCGTCTATGATCACTTTTCACCTTGCAACCTCTCCTTTTTGAACAGGCTTATTGCGCTTTTGGGTCGTCATCTAAATCTTAAGCTAAGTGCGTGTTTGCGTTCGCACTGTAAACTTTTAGGTTTTATAAAAAATCGTTTTCATCAGGCGGATTTTGAAGTCGACCACCCCGCAAAATAAAAATCCCATCTTGAGATGCCTTCACCGTCTACTTGGAGCACTCCGCAGTCTCCAAGGACGTCTTTCAGTCTTGCGTCGTTTTATCTCCCAATTGTTGGACCGTTTCAACTTTTCATCTCACACCATCTCCTCCGTAAGACTGTTCATTTTGAAAATTGGATGAGCAACGTGCCAAAAGCCTTTGTGAGCTCAAAGCTTAGCTTCTTTCTCCAACCTCTCCACCCGTGCTTACACCTCCACCGGGGGAGCCTTATTCTCAACTTTATCTCTCTTGTGACTGACCCTCGCTATGAGTAGCTATGATCTCCGTCATCGGGACACTTGTGGTAAAAAGACGCGCGGTCTATTACATCATTCGCAACCCTCCCTTAGTCTGAGACACGTTACTCCGCAGCTGAAAAACTAGTTGTGCTCTCTTCTTCGCAACTTCTATCTTCGTCATTTATACTCCTTAATCATAACTTACATGTCCACAGTTCAATCCTCTCAAGCCATTCTGCAAGCCTTAGCAAATGATCGTATCACTTCGTATGGCTTATCTCATGACAGAATTTGAGACCATCGAGTTTATCCCTCAAAGGCTATCAAGGCAGGTTTATCGTGATTCAATTAGCTTGATGCTCCCCCTTCTTCCTACCTCAGAACCCCCCCTTGCTTGCTCAGTTCCCCAATGAATATTCCAACACTTGATTTTGCTATCTCCATTTAAGTAAGCTCTTCCTGATGGATCTAATTGCCAGCAGGGGGAGGTGCGGTTTCGGTGATGATCCCTCCTTGGGGTACGCCATCCAGTTGCACACAAATTAAACTTTGAATGCACCAATAATATGGCTGAGTACGAAGCTCTTGTCCCTTAGGTTTCAAAATGCCATTAATTCGGGCGCTCATTCCTATTGCCATCTTCGGTGATTCTGAACTCATCGTTAATCATGTCACTGGTGTGTCTCTATCAATGCAAGCATGAATATCCTTCAAAAATAGCGTGAACATCATTCTTGCTCACTCCAATCTTTGATCAGTTCACCAACCAAGCCATTCTCCCCCTGCAAATCGATTCGCAGATACTGTCCCTCATTGCCTCACTTATCCTGACTGTTTACAAAATCCGTCTTTATGTGGCTGTCAACGATTAGACCAACCATCCAATCTCAACGCTAACTTCGTCAATGCTGTCCACAAAACCCATACTCGGATGAGTGGTATCAACAGATTGTTGTTATCTATCTATTCGATCCTTCCGCCAGATATGACTTCAATGGTAAAAGTCTTTTGTCCACACGCCACTCGCTATACTATTCTAGGCGGCCTTCTTTTAACAAAGCGATTTTGAATGGTATTTTGCTTCGCTGCCTCAAAACCCATGATCATCTACAGCTATTCGTAGTCCATTACTGTATCTATGGTGGACATTTTAAGTGGCTTAGCTTTAGCCGAACTCTTTATACGTTTGGGATATTATTGGGCTTCCTTAATCAAGATTGTTGTGATAACTAGAAAGGCGTCAAGTGTCAGCAACATTCCAATCTCACACACATCCCTACGTCGCTTGCAACCTGCGGGGATTTGGTGGCCTTTTTCGCAGTGTGGTCTTGATCTAATTGGTCTCATCAATCCGCGTCCTTCAAGTGTCATCATTCGTCATATTACTTTACTACTGCCCACTGAGTACTTCCTAATTGGGTAAAGCTTCCCCTCTTTCTTCAACAAAAGGCTAACCCATAGTTTTGATTCGTCTATCAACCCCGTCATTTGTCACTTTGGCGTTCCCCATAAGCTAAATCACAGATTAATGGTAGTCCTTTTCTCAGAACGTTTTTGTAGACTTCTGCACCTTTCACATCAAGCTCATTTTTCTTCTCCCATACTTCCTCAAGCTACTGGTCGGGCTGAAGCGTCCATAAAACTTTGCGTAGTATCCTCTCAAAGGGTACTAGTCGGGCTGGCAAAGGGATGGTGCATCTCCATATCCCTTTTGCTCTCTGCTGGCTTATCGACTAGCATTCGTAACTCCTACTGGTGCTACTACTCCCTTCCCTCTCGCGCGTATGGTCCTGATGGCTTTCCTTCCTTTGAAGTCCAAAGCCATCTCTCCGTTTTCTCTCGAATTTGTCTCCAATGAGGATTAATCTCAAAATCGTCTAGCACACTGATATTAGATGAGCTGCGTCTTAACGCTCGTTGAGGCATCATCAGGTCTAGCTAGCGTGTCAATTGCTCTACAACAACAAGCCTTGCACACCGTGGGACTCAAAATTGGTGCCTTGTTTCTTAAGAAAATCAAAATTTCACTACCTCGAAAGAGTCACGTGGAAAGTTTTGCTCCCCTGTATGGACCCTACATTATCACTCATAATATGGGTTGGGGCTTATCGTTTTTTCATGATGGTGTCCTGATGGGCGGAACTCTCAATGCCTTGCATCTCGGGCCCTTCTATTGTTAAAATCTTCTTACAACATCTAGTCGCCACTCAGATCTTCCATCCTCCTAATAACCAGTCATCTACCTTGTGGTGGTGATTGAAATCAATTGGTGTCTCCGCCTATTGCCTCATTTTACTTAAATATGCATATCTCGGCTTTCTACCCATTTCACTTTCTTGTGGATATTTTCCTCCTCATGGTAGGCACTACCTTAATCACCCCTCCTGTCACCAATGCTTATCTTACTTGGATCTACCTGGGCAGATTTACTTTCTTTCTATGTCTCTCCCCTCCATCTGATCTATCTAGTCTAAACTGAAGCTTCTTTCAGAATGTAAAAAAAAAAAAAAAAAAAAAGATGCTATCCAAAAAGATAAATGATCCCCGAAAGCAGCTATCCAAACTTATCAAGTGAATCAAGAACATAGAACTCATACCTCGAAGGAATGGCTTCATTAAAATTCAATACAGACTGCTCCCTTTAAGGATGCTGTTTCTCAGAAATTCATAGCTTCTTGTTCATCACCGTCAAGTCATTTATCACCCTTTTTAGCATCACTGAAAGACTCCCCCGCCTTCGATCAGTCTTTCCATCATCAAGCAAACTCCCACTTGATCATTTTGCTTTCCTGTCAAATTCATTAAGCCTGATATTTAAGAACTGTGGTCGATCATCTGGAATCCTTTTTCCTATCATGGACATTTATCCGTCCCTTGTTACATTCCCGACAGATACTTTACTTTTCTTTCCATTTCTATCCTATGACTGGTTTTGCGACTAGTTAGTGTCAGTTTTTTTAATCTTATATAGGGCATTGTATGCTTGGTCTTTCGGTTTCTTATCTGATTTTATCTGGTCGAGTTTGAATTCCACCTATCATTTTCCTTCCCTTCTTTTCCGAGTGTCTTCTCTTCTAAGGTCACGGTTTTTTTCCTTTACAGCTTTGGCTCTTGCTCCTGTTACATGACATTTCACATGTGGAATTCAATCACATTTATCTTCCTAATCAAAAATTCTTTTCTATCAAAACATCTATCTGTTATCATTTCTCATTAAAATTACATCTATCTTTAACTCAAACACTCTTTCTATCTATCCATCAAAATATTTAAACAAAGTACGTACATCTAGTTACATTATATCTAATCTAACATCATCCCATCCAGCAATCTATCCACCAAATGTTACATCAAGGTCATAATATCTATCCATATCTAATCCAAACATCAAAAACACAACATGTACATCCATTAATACATTCACATCCGTCTTCAAGTTTGTCTTAATCCACATCACATATATTTCTTCATCTATTCGTCTATATCTATCCCATCCATCTATTTTAATCCACATCTCAATCTATCTATCACATCTATTTCTATCATCATCAGTCTATATCTATATCTCTATCCATTATACTCAAAATTAACAGCAGAGACCAATTTTGACAACTAATGAATCTATATATCATTGTGTCTGTACAAATGGGTGGCTTTCAATCAAGCCATCTAAACAATGCCTTCACAATTGAGGCGACAATCACTATACAGATTAAAATCTATCAAATCTCGATATAAGTAAAATCTGAACGTGGGGGAAAAAAGGACACTATCTCTCCACCTCGCCCTCTGCACCTTGGCTGTCTCTCCTGACCGCCCGCCTATCGAGCTCGGTGCACCTGCTGCTGAGGTCCTCGGCCCACCCGATCTCTCCCAGTGCTCCCTCCGCCTGAGCTTCCACTCCGCCGTAAGCCGTCGCTGCTCTCCCTCCTCGTCCCGTACCTCGAAGCACATCTGGGGCGTGCTGCGCCTAGGGCATCCTTTAGTAATCTCACCCTCAGCGAGGAGAGACTGTTACGTGCTCAGGCTCCACAGTAACCACGTCTCCATAAACGATGCTACTGGTGCTACGGGAACTTTTCGCTTCTGGGGTTGCACCTCCTAGGGTCGTACCCTGTTTACCAGAACTCTGATGTGGCACCTGTCTCCCCATACTTGGCCCTGAGGGCTCCCTGTGCCGAAAGTTAGCGGTCCCTCTGCGGGATCGCTATATCTCGCTCCTGGCGAGACGTGTATCTCTCCACAATCAGGGCATCCCTCTCCTCCCATCAAAGCCCTGATCTCATCCCGAGCTACCACCTGATGTGTCCCTGTGTGAGGGTGGCTCTCTCCCTCTATCTGTCTAGCATAAGCAGCTATGTCCTCCTCGTCGCATCTATAGATGGCGGGAGATTTTGTGGAAGCTCTGTGTCATAACCAGGCCTGCTTACCTCATCCAGCGCCCGAGTCATCATGCACTGTCTGTAGGTGGGGCCCCTCTCAATGTCTTTCCGGGAGCAAAATCACAAATCCGTCTCTCTGCTATCCCGCCTATATGGCTGTAGGTGGCCGGAACTGTCTGTACTAGGCCGAACCTGCCTCAATAACCGCATGAACGGGACCCGCTCCCACATTCTGGGCCTCCGGCCCCTGACCACCCCACCACCACCCCGCTCTTCTCAATGGCTTCCAAGTGCGCATCCGGACCGGCCCGTCCCATGTCGGGATGCCGATATGGTCTCCAGATGACCTGATCTGATGTAACGCCGAAACGCGCAGAGTACACCCGCCTTGTCTATATACCTGTATCTCCTTATCTCCTGCGGCCATGTCAGCCCGCCATCTCTGAAATCCATATCAATGCCTCCCACTGCTGCTGCCATCCAAGAACCCGATGGCCTGATCACCGCGCTTGCTCATACGCCCAGCAATGGATCACAAAACTGACATCAATCCCTTTCCTCCGGCCAGTGGGTGTAATCCATAGCTCATGAATATATCTGAGCTATCAGGGCATCAGTGAAGCAAAAACCCTGTCTGTACTGCAAGATTTCGCCACACATCTAATAGTAAGAATGGAAATCTCCCACCTCCGAGTCTGGCAGGGCCAAAATAGGATTCGCCATCTGAATCAAGGCTATCCGCCTGCTCCGAGGGCTACCTGCCTGTATGTTAGGCTATGCCTCACTCTGCCCCAGATACAAATCTCAGAATCATCTACCCTACCCTCTGTAATAACCGAACCCAGGGGCCCTCTGTTGGCTGCTCCCGGGGTGTGATCTCAAATCGGGTCCCCAGTAATCGGTAATCTACCGATCCTATATATCCTCAATGGGTTGATAGTCTCTCACCCGTCCTGGAACCAAAAATGTGCACGTCTAGCTGTCCCATTCGACGCACTCGTGCCCGCAATTAGCTCCACATCTCTCTTGGCACTCGTCTATAATATCAGAAACCCCCCCGAGCCCGGCTACTCTAAATCGTGCCAGTGCTGTATCTGTCACATCAGGAAGAATTCGTCTCCAATAACTCAGGAAATGGCGTCCTCCTATGCATACCTTCTCGTGCCTGCTCCACGACATCAAAAACATATCAGTCTCTTATTTCCCAATCACGCTTCCAAACCAAAAATAAATAAAAAATCAATATCTTTCAATCTGCGTCGATTTGGTAAATCAGCGTCGTTCATTTTTATCGGTGCGATTATACAATCGACGCCGATCCAAACCAATCGGAGCCGACTGCCTAGCCGACATTAGACCGCGGACCCGGCTCCCATGCACGAAAAAATCAAAAAAAAAAAAACAAATTAAGACGTGGGTTCAAATGACCACTTACCCCAGTCTGTCCTCCTGCGCTTCTACCGCTCCCAGAGGCTTCCATGATGTCAAAGCACAATCTGTCTCCTCTCTGAATCAATCGTCACGTTGAAAATAAATCGCTTACCTTTTCGTTCGCAGATTTATATGCGCCTGGCTTGGTGGCGCTGATTTTTTTTTGGGTCACCGACGCCGTTTGTTATAGTCGTCGCCGATTAGTTTTGGTCCACCGCCATTATTTCTATATTGTTCCATATGTTGATGCTTGCTTACTTATCTTCTGATCATTGTTGTGTGCTGAATTTTGCCTTTTGGCCACATTTTTTTTTAAATACCTTGTCTATTTCGGGTTTTTTCCCTTTGCCTGGGACACTCGTACTTTCTTCTGGCAGCTTAGGATTTAAACGGGTCCGTAGGCACTAATGTCGTCTTTTTTCCATACCGTCTAGTTGTCCCTACCATGTGTCCTCTATTTAGTCTGGGGGGGGGGGGTGGGGGGGGAGGGAGAGAGGGAGGAGAAAGGAGGGGCGCGGGAGGGTGAAAGAAAGGAAGAGTCACGCCCAATTTGCAGTTCTCCTGCACATCAATGTTTCTGTAGCAACTAACGTCTCTCATGAGAAGACCGACTAGTTTGACCTACCAATGTTGAGTTCCCCTTAGGTTTGCTTGCCTTTTATTTAATTTTTAAGCTCATCAATGAGCAGATCTCTCCAGGCATCCGACTTGGCTCCTGCATTTTTCATCTACCTTTTTCAACTTGGGTATCGTCTGTTTCTAATCATCCATCCCATCCCTAGTTTTGAGGGGATCACATCCATCACGCATTATTCCCTTCTTCCATCCCTTTGTTTTTGTCTCATAACCTTGCTTATCACAAGTTAACTTGACAAAAGGTGGCAAAATGTAACACTTAATTTGGTTACGCAATTTAGTGTCACTCTCATGATCTTTAACCTGCTTAGGTAACCTGGGGCAAAAACGTTTTAACGTCACCAATATTCCCTTTGGTATATTACCAATTGTGATTTAATCAACTAGTCCAAATTAATTCCCCATCACATCTTACCCACCTACCCATTATGATTAAATATTAAATATTTGATTACCTTGGTCCCATGCATCTTAATCACTATCACCCCGAAATTTATTCTATCTATGTACCGACATCTTATCTCCTCGTCCTAAGCGGGATATTTCCCGTCTCGGGATAAGTCTTATCTTTCTTGAAATCCGCTTCATTTTGGCCATCTCGGGCGTCTAATTCCGCTATCGGCGCCGACCCCCATAGGTCGCACAGATTTTCTATGATCGGCGCCGATTATAAAAGCAGTCCCTAGAGCTCAGTTCTAGGACGAAAAAGTACACCACGAACGAGTGAAATAAGCGAATAGGAAAAAAAAAAGGAAGCATTTACGCACCAAACATATAGCTAGAGAGATACAGGTTGTGAGAAAAAGAGATCTTCTTAGCATCAATTTATCAATTGGGGCAGATCCTGTCCATCAATCCCTGAGAGGAGCCACACCGTTACTCTGTCCCTGTCACATCAGCATCGCAACACCACCATCTATCATCTGGCCTCTGTTCCCAGTGTCTCGCCACTTCAGCACATCTAGCAGACACATTCTCTTTCTAATTCCCGGAATCTTACCTAGTCCCTGATTGTCGATCTGCCTTTTAGTCGACGCCGATCTAACCCAGTCGACGCCGATTAGTCTCAATCGACGCCGACCACATCAGTCGACGCCGATTATACCCAGTCAACGCCGATTTCTCTGCAGACAGGTAAAAGGACACAGGTAACACAAATTCAGCATTATTTCCTAGTTCCCTGTTTTCTATACTTTCTGTCTGCTGTTTAGATTCTGTCTTATTACTGCAATCAGAAAATCTAGCTTTTTACTTACATCTTTTATCATGTATGCTTCTTTTCTTAATTGAAAACGTGGACTGACATCCGCCGAGGAAGCTTATCGCTTCCCGGACCCCGCCTCTTGGGCAGTCCACCTAAGTATCTTTTAACGTGATCTTTTTCTGTCAAGCATCAGTGTTTTGCAGGTTACTCAGATCTATTGTGTGAATCGCTCGTGTGCGCCCGTCTTGTCTACATCGGCTTCCTCATCCATCTACATCTTCGGATCTTATCCATCAGGTATCAATTTCATTGGAGTTTTTCAGGGTTTTTGTGTTTAGTTTGGTGCATTAACTTGGACAGGTAACAAGCGCAAAATTCTTGATCTACATGTATAGATAACTTCTTTCTTTCCAAGGTCTTCATTCTTTCTGGCACCACACCTATTTTGAGAAATATAACAATATCTTCTAAGTCAGAGGACACACTCTATAGCCTAAATAGTTGTGCATATGACATAGTATCCTTAATTATATGTGTGTCCTCTTCTGAGTCAATCTTTTATAAATGATCAGGTCCTAAGTTACTCTTTCCTGGTTTCACAACATCTATAAACTCAAATTTGTGAAACAACAAGACCCACTGACATATGCACCCTTGCAATATGGGTTTGTTCACCAAGTACTTCAATTCCATTTCGTTTATGTAGAATATTAAGGGTGTTACTAATAGATATTATCTTAATTTGTGTAGCAACTAGATCAATGATAGTGCTTCATGCTTAGTAGTATTTTAGTTTTGTTTTTCCGGTGTTAACTTTCTGCTAGCAAAACACAAGGGGTGGTCAACAATCCCTTCTCCAAGTTGTGCTAAGAATGCCCCAATTTCCATCCCCGAAGAATCAACATGTACATGGAATACCTTATCCCAAGAGGGAAAACATAAAATGGGCATCGTGAAAAACCTATTCTTCAATGTATCAAACATTTTCTGGTGCACCTCCCCCGAGTGAAATGCACTCTTATGTTTTATTAACTCCTCTAATGTCATAGAAATATTGGCATACCCATTAATAAATTTCCAATAGTACCCAATATGCCTAAGTAATCCTTGCACTACACTTTGACTGGTAGGATCTCCCAATCCTATAATAATGGAAACCTTGGTGGGATCTACCAGCAAACCTTCCTTACATATGATATGCCCCATTAGGGTCCCAAATGGAGTAGAAAAAACACATTTCTTAATGTTGAGGGATATCCTCAATTGCCGAAATCTTTCAAACATTATTCTCAAATTTTCACAATGGTCTTTCACTAGTCCATACACTATCCAATCATCAAGGTAGGCCTGAAGGAACTTGTGGATAAAATCCTTAAATGCCTGGACCACTATGCGTGAAAACATAACAAGCACATGCTTTAGTCCAAAAGGCATGACCATGTAGGTAAAAATTACCCATTCCATGGAAAACATTGTCTTTTCTTGGTCGTCCTTTGCAATTCTAACTTGGTGATACCCTGAGAATCCATTTGTGAAAGAGTAGACTCTCACACTCAGCTACTCCTTGTAAAATTTCTGTAGTAAAGGGGGTTGGAAAAGGGTCAATAACACATACTTCATTCAAGTCCCTGTAGTCAACACAAATCCCCATCCTTCCATCCTTCTTAATACTCATGACCATTGGACTTATCCATTATGATTCCTCCACTGCCTCAATGATGCCTAGATCTTATCATTTTGTCTATTTCCTCCTTGACTCGTAACGTGAAGATTCTGGATTCATTCGATAAGGCCTCTTCTTAATCGGGCGTGCACAAAAATTCCTTCAACTTGATCTTCATCTATCTCAAGGAATGGTGAACACCTTTGAATTTCATGGTATACACATGGGAATAATTCCTGAAACTCATGCAATAGATCAATGACCTTTGAAACCTCCGTTTCTGACCAATAGTCCCCAATGAGTAGCTTCTTTAGGTTCCGTTTCTGATCATCAATGTTAACCATCTTTATTTTTCAAGAGGTTCATGGTAGGTGTGCACTCACTCATTAGCATTATCCCTATGACTTCACATGTGCCTTCAGAATGGCTAGCATTAAAAGTTTCCATTTCTTCGCCATCTACTCACATAGACATGATTTCCCTTTTCTATTTCTCCATGCACGCATTCTCAAGATGTGTACTTCCTCTAATCCTTCTTCATTCAAATCCCATCTCCAAACTAGGTTCACCTAATAACTCCAATATTCTATCCTCTTTCATAGTATTATCTCCCATCGTAAGGCACTTGATTACTTAAAACGCCCTATCCACTGATGGTTTAGTACTCCTGATACTTAAAAATATTGAATGAGATCAGCCTTAAACTCCTACCAATGTACCTGTTTGATGGTGCATCTCGAAGTGAATATACCATGTGAGTGCACAGCCTTGTAAATTGGAATATACATCTTATGCACCCATAAAGAAGGTGGTAAGGATTTTTCACCTTCCATCTAGGCCTTCTCACATGCTTGGATATGAAATGAGGTGGGTTCTTTACCATGGTAGTCTTGTATGAGAGGGCACGTTGCTAGGAGAACCTTAAGAATAATGTGATTCTTACCTCGTGCCACTCTAGGAGGCTATCATGATGTGTAGCCCACTAACACACTATGGTCCCAAGTAGGTTATAGTTGAGCATTCCCTCTTCTCTCAATCTCATTTTTCCACTGAGCATCCATTTCTCGTAATAAATCATCAGGATATGGCCCCTCCAGAGTAACTTGGAAAATTTCTTTCCTCCTAGGTGCTTGAATGAGAGCACCTTTGTTACCCTTGTTACCAATCCTCTCAACTATTTCCCAATTCAACTCATAAGTCCCATGTGCCTAATTTTTGCATGATACACTAGTGGTATCACCCAAGGATTGAGCATCTTCGAACTGGATAACTCCCTCCATGGGGTGAATTATCTTAGGATACCTGATCGAGCGCACATAGATCTTGTCAAGGAATTCTTATTCCAAGGGCTCAGAATAGGGAACTGACTTCCCATCGGTCAAGGGGATGATAACCCATTCTTCCTTGTTTTCAAAACTTATATACTACTTATTGAACCATACGTCAACATTGTTCTTGTAACACCATGGGCACCCAAGTAATTTTGGAAAGTTGTCTTTCTCGACAAGTGCACAAAGACTTCAAAGTCTCTAGTGAACTTGGCCCCTTGGATACTGATAACTACATCCTTCAAGACACCAATGGGCACTTCCTTTGTCTTGTTCAGCCATATATAACACATTCGAAGATGGTTGTAATGGGGGCCTTCCCATTTGATGTCAGGAATCTAAGACTAAGAACATTGACCTTTTGTGCCCGTGTCAATGAGAATATTACTCAAAAGCCATCCATCCATACAAAACATTCAAAGTAATCTCCTTATCATAGTCAAGGACTGTGAGGAGGAAGGTTAGCATGCAAAACATGCCTTTCGCGCTCTGCTCCGATGCATGGTACCTTTTCCCATAGCCATTCTCCATAACAAGGGAATTTTATTCTCTTTCCTTAAAATTTTTCATACTTCCTTTACCTCATCTAGTTCATCCTTTGGATCCTTGGCATGCTCTTCATTTTTCTCTAATTCCCATGATTTCTCCTTTAGACATTGGATCTCTCCTTGTATGCTTCTGAATCACATCCATAGTTTCTTGATACACCTCCTTCTCATGAATAGGGTCTAGAATACTTTCCATGTAAAATATTACTCTCTTCTAACCAGCAATCCTTTTCCTTGGTATCTCCCTTGGCGCACATGTGCAGCCTCAGCTCATGTCATCACTAATACAGGTTTTAGTTCTAACTCGTGCACTACTCTTGGCATCCACTTTGAATTGACCTTCTTGACGCTCACCATCTCTGAAGCCTTTTTCCTTTCTATGTTTATGGTTCATATGCTCATATAGCTCCTAGACACTCCTCATACTTATGTCTTCTTTTCCATACCAAGAGCATTGTAATAGATCAGGGCACTCATGTTTGTAATGCTCTGTAGATCCACAGTTATAATAGGTCCTATGTGGGAGCTCACTTTTTCCCTCCTCTGTAGTTACCATGACCATAAAATCCTCCTCAGATACCTCTTCCATGTGTCCCTCCATCTATGTGCCCTTCATAATGACACCCATCATCCTTGGAATTATCTTGTGAGGCTAGTTTGGTGCACACCAATATCAATGGCATCATGGATCTAGTCAATTAGTCTACAATCCTTGGTATCATGAGTAGTAGAGGTACAAATCTTTCAATATCAAGAAACATTCTTTTAGATCACATGCTAGTAGAGGGACATCTACTTGCATCATGATCCCCATGTTGAAAATATCATAGTCTCACTATCATGGTGCATACCGATTCTGAGGGAAACTATCCTTTGCATGCCGCTTCCACTTCATAGTCTATACACCAAAGCCCACTGCAACCTCATGTGCTGAGTTCACAAATATATTCTCCAGTTGCTTGGCCATTATAGTAATTTGAGTCTCCAGAAAAGGGCTAACACTAGTATCAATGCTCCCAACAACTTCAAGCAAGGGTAGCTTCTAATGCCTCATGTGAATCTTGAAATTCTTTTGTGATAGAGCCCTTAAAAGGTGTTATCAATCCTCCAAAAACCATTGAGCATGATGAGAAGGATGAATGTCATAGGATAGTTTTGACAAGAGAGTATTGAAAACGTGTGTCATATTCCCACACACTCTCTACCATTACCCTCTTGGATCTCCTTCAATGTGCTAATGCTCTTCTACTCAAACTCAGGGATATGGAACTCTGCTAAGAAAGCATTTCTTCAAATGCGGTGTAATCTACCACTAGTTTGATGGGGGTCATACTTCTGGTACCAACTATGCACACACCCTTGCAACATTTTTACAAACTGACTTGCCTTCCACTCCAGGGTAGTGATCCCTCTTAGTGCGCCATAGTACCTCACACTTGTGTACATGAACTGTAACATCTTCATACCCCTTATTTTTCTGGTAAGTGTAAAGACATATCAAAAAAAACTTGGGTGAGGTGGTCAAGGATTCCTTTTCCTCCTAACCCAAATCCTTGGTTCCCTTGGTGTTGCCTCCTCCACTAGATCCACTAGTGCCTACTCCCTTCTGACCCACCAGTTCCTCTAGATCTACCAGGTCCACTAGGTCCTTCCATCTCTAACTCCACCAGATCCTCCTCTTAGTTGGAAAATGAGACTGAAGTGGTATGCCTAGTGTTCCCAAATCTCCCATTGAACTGTGCACCGATGGTTTGTGATATTGTCCCACTACCAAGTTGTTGTCCCGTGCCACTCCCAGACATGATACCCAAGCCTTTTCATACTTGCACTTTGTCCAAAAATTCCTAGATAAATACTGAACACGGAAATGATTACGTAGCCATGGATGTACCAAATGAGAAATTATATCTCCTAGGTGCAGATCAGTCACTCCCACGATACCAACTGGGTTAACAATACTTCTCCCTTGATCTGGAAAACCAAGCACCAGGGGTTGGTTACCAGGTGGGTTCAGATGCATTCTTACAACTCTTTTCTCTCCATGTGAAAAAACTCTCATCAGAAGTTGAAGGGGTGTCTCTCCCACACTTTCCAATATGGGGTAGCACAGACTTACTCAGGCTCCACATCCTCTACGTGAACCTCAATCCTTCCCGTAACATCTTCCTCCATAGATCCATCACACTTGCAACCTCATGTTGTCTAGTCATCTCCCTTTCACTGAGCTTCACTATACTTGAGTCATATCTCCTCCCTTTCCTTTTCAGCCAAAATGTCTGCCATCTTCCTCCACCCTAGCTTCCTCTCCCAACACTTAGAGAAGCTTAGCTAGCCATGGGAAATGCTTCTAAACTCAAGGTAATGATCAAGATCTTCATAGCCAAAGGAATAGACATGTAAAAATGATCCTCTAGGCTCCCTTCAGAAACTCAAACTCAGTAAATTTTGGGTAACAATACATAGAAATGGTGTATTCCAAGGTATAATTGGTCAGTACTCTCTTCCACCAGTGATCAAAAACATGTGTTCATGTCATATTGCATCCTGTCCAGCCTCTAATAGTCATATTAGGTCCACATGTGCAAGGTCTATAGTACCAGCTCAATCTAGATGCATATGTTGAAATCCATTCATATAGTTCCACTAGGGAAAGAAGAAAAAGAAGGTCTCATACAACTCATGATACAGATGTCTCTTATACCCATCTATGTGTATCAAAACTTAGGTCCAGTGCTAAATCTTTGAGAAAACTCATCCTCCATGATCTTGAACAATGCTTCAACATTCAGGAATCCAATGGTCATATGCACTCATATCATCATGCATCATTCTCACAACAACTGTAACATCCTCATTTTAGACAATAGAACAAGTCAATTTTTTTTTTTTTTTTGATAATTGCATACTGGTTCTAAATACATAATTTAGAACTCACAATTCAAATAACCATTTATATAACAGACAACCATATGCAGCTGTAATGACTCGGAATACCTCCGATCTATTCATTCCATGACTCGGTAATCTACCGATCTATTCATGAGTAATAAGAGTTAGTGTTTTTATTTAACACAACACTCTTGCGGTTCTCTTCCCTAATCTGGGATTCAGAATGCTCTGTCCAAGGAATCTAACTGAATAACTGTTACTATTATTCATCGGCATCTCATCCCTTAGACTAGGTGAATTAGGACAACGCAATCAGCAGCTTGCGATACTTTGGCCAAAGATTTGAAACATACTGTTCATGTCTCGTATTCCTTAACGGCATACTCGTCAATCTGGAATACGTCCTTCACCCCATTCATATGTTATATAGAATGTCTTATACTGACTACTGTCAGTCCTTCCTTTCACAACTGAATCACTCGGAGGCAGATTAACAAGGTGATAATGTTATATGGATGCCCACGAGGATTAGGGATATGATGACATACTGGTTCAACCTTGCAGTTCAACCAGTGTGTCATGATACCCCAAATCTCCTAGGCAGCCTTATAACATGACCACGTTCTTAATCGGTCCCAGGGTAACTCGTGCGAAATCAAGTGTAAATCTTAGCGATCAATGCAAAGGGTGTCGCCATAAGTCATCTGCATTGTTGTAACTTCGAGAAGATCCTAATCTTCTCGGAGGTACAACCCTGCAGTTGACTTATGTCGTCAACCTTTAAATCCGCCTCGAAAAGATCTACTCAGTAACAAGCGTTACGCACTTGAGTTTAAATTACTTTTTAAAGACTTTTCCCTAAGGTTAGCCTTTCCAAATCCCTGGATTCTTCGTCTTAAGACGACCCTCCTCTATAAAACCCATTACATGGTAGAGGTATTACGGTCAAGTTCTCATCAAGGAGTCATTAGAATACACCTGATTCTAAAGCAACAGAATCGGACAATATCTCATAACCTTTGCTTGAGATTGCCATCTGAACTCCATTTGATTGCCTATCAGTTCTCTTAACTGAATTTATATCATACCTTTTAGTATAAAGATATAAATGATTAAGAATCCAATTTAATATTGTCCTTTCATACTTAGGACTAGGGATTAGTAATTTAATCCAGTTTGTTTAGCGTTCTCTTTTAGGCTCATTTTTAACCTATCTTCTAGAAAGACAATTATTTAATTCCAATATTGCTTTTGCTAGAACAAATTAGAACTACTAAACACTCATAAGAATTCAATCTCATTTACTTGCAAGCTTTCATTGTCAATCACAAAAGCATCCATATTATACAATGATAACAATGCCCCTTCGTTACATAAACCGAAGAAGGTCAACTTTCAGAAATAGAATACAACACATAAGTATCAAACACTTATTTCCATTCCTTTCAAAACTATACAATTACATTTTATGCAACAGCATACTTGATACAATGCTAACGGAAAAGAAACATCTTTTCACATATAGTACATCTATAAAATCAAGCTGTAATTCATTACAAATCAAATAAACAATCTGATCAGCCTGTCAGATCTGCATTGCTTTTACCTCTTACGGCAACCATCTGCAAAAATAGTCAACATGAGTCAGTTCAATGAACTGAGCATGATAAGCACTAACTTTTAAAACAATTGCAATCCATCAATTGTTTTCATTAAACACCCTGTTTAAATGAGATCAGATATTCACATAAGTAAACATAATCAGACTATGCCCTTGTAATACAAAATGATTACAAATATGTAACTCTATCATTGTTACAAATAGTCTTAATCACTTTCTAATATTTCATCAAATATTAAGAATCAAGGAACGAATGTACACAAACAATCATTGAATCCAAAATCACAACATTGGTCAGATTGTTTCATTCTCCAAAAAGGAAATAACATAACAATTCGGGATTCCACCAATATGTTACAAAACAATTTCCCACTGTTAGACAAATATCAACAAATATTAAATAAAGGAAGAGAAAGAACCAATCCATTCATACTTCCTTTCACATAAGTTCATCACTGTACCGTCTTCACATATGAAAACATTCAACCAGTATATAAATGAACAAGTTAGACAAGCCGCAAGCAAGATCGCTGTACTAAATCAAGAAATAGAAACACAGCAAAACATTCCTGTACAGCAACTAACACATCAACAATTCATATATCAACCCTAAGCCCAATGCTAGTTCCTTTTACACAGTAAGGCTTGACACAAGTTGAAAACAAGAACTACAAGCGTATCGCTGACAATCTTATTGATCAACCTCTAAAGGTACTATCTATGTTGTCAACAACAGACTTCCAAATTGCACAATATCGGACAAGATAAATAGGATGGAACATAGCATACAGAGATTCCTTATCAATCATGTCAACAATCGCCACCTATAAGTAAATCAGAAAGGAACACAACACACTGTATCCTTACATCTGTACTAATCGCAAGTCTAAGGCACAAGTACTCACGACTTACCTTATACAGGGTCGCAGAACACTGAAATACAAACCATACTCAAGGATCTCAAAGTGTCCAATAAACAACAGTGTATCAAGTCAAATTCAACTGAAACAATAGAAGATACAAGTTACCTTCCAGAATTCTATGAACCGAAACAGTGAAAACAAACAATTCAAGTGTTTGCATGGACAAGTAAATAGCTGTACATGCCAAAAATCAGGCAATTAGACACAATTTTAATTAACGAATTCAAATCAAGAACCCGACTAAGTACTCTTGCCAATTTTACACAATGGATTTCACAGGTTGAAGAACATAAAAATTATCCTAAGAACACTGTACAACAAAATCCATGCAACACAAGGTAATTCCAGGAAATAACAGAGGTCTTAGTACATGTCATTCCTTCCAACCACTGGTTCATCATTCACCAACTATTTAAACATATTCAACTTTGAACAGCGGCCCAAATAGAAAATAAATCATTGAATCGTCTCCTCAGAGTCGTTCAGAATACAACCATTATAAATCTATAATTACACATTACATGCAGTTAACGGGTTTACGCCCATAATCGCAGAACCCTACAACAACAGTACTAAGATGGAATTGGTTGATAAATCCTTCTATGCCATTCATGGCAAACATTCAGAATGAAACAAGTGAAGCAAATCAAATACCCATTTCAAGCAAGGAAATCAACTGAGCCGCTTTAAAACTTTCGAACAGCTTTCAAAAGAAATGAAAATGCATACCCAGGAAATCTATACACCTTATTTATTACAAATAACCGTGGTCAGAAAGACCTGTTCCTTTCTCTACAAGGCTTCCACGAAATCAAATAACAAAACACAAGGATGAATCTACATTCCACACAGTAGATAGCAATATACGATTCAATCATGGACTCCACTGAGTCGTTAAAATAAAGTATAGATGTATCCATATTATACATAGTCAACAAGTAATCCCGTTACCACAATAACAAGGAAAACAACTTCCACTAGGTCGTATAAACTACGGTAACACAACAGTTACCTGTTCCTAACAAAATTAGAAGACAAATGAAAACCCAAAAAGTATCATTAGTCACTGTCAACAAAAACCACGACAGAGTTTCCAAAGAAGCATATAATACTGATCAATCTTACAGTATCCATCAAATCCTTCCATACAGTTTCCACAACAAGAAACAGCGACCACAAATCAACAACATACAATGGTCTATACTGTTAACACAGGTATATTCTATGGGCTCACGCCAAACAGGCCGAGCACGCATGCTCTTTACAACATAAATATCTCACATATTTAAACCAGAAAGAATACACAAAGAAATAGAGCCACAGTTCGATTTTAATAAACACCCATCAAGAGGATTAAATTGAAAAATCGAACCAGAAGAGATACAGTACCAAAAATCAAACAAGATCTCCATAGAAAATCATCTATTTTCACAAAACATTTGAACAGAGTTGTTCTAATGAAATCACTTGAAAGATAGCAAGAACTTTAAAGGTTAGGGCCTAACATGCCTGTATTTTTTTTTGATCAAATTTCCGAAGCAGACCACAGGAAGAGCTCAAACTTCCTTTTCTTTTTCCACGATAAAGCGACCAACAAAATTTTGCTGTCTCCATCACATATATATCCTCCATGACAGAGAAAAGAGCTAGAGAAATTCATTCTTGCCATGCAACTCAAAGAAGACTGGTGCGAAGAACCAGTAAACAAGCAGAGTGAAAACCGAAAATCGCGACAAGCCAAACAAACCAACAAACTTCCCGTTTGCATGCCTTCTCGCTGAGTTCCGAGCTCGACTACCGAGAAAATTGAATGCCATTAAACCAACTTTCCCGCTTAAACTCCAACTTCCACCGACCGCCAGAATTGGCGACAGTCCAATCTAAAACTCAAGCCCATTTCCAAACTTAGCGACCTGCCACGTCTGAACAGGTTAGCCGTCGCCTAAACCTCCGCCATGACCTGTCCCTCATCCTTATCCCTTTGAGCATTAATTGCCATAGAAAACGCCGCCCATGGTTCGCACCCCTCCATAGGCCCCTTCATAATCTCCTCATTAGTTAGGTTAGTATCTTAGGTTAGAATTTAGGGTAATACACATACTAACCAATTTACACATAGATACTAACTTAGGATATTAACACATAGCCTAGGTCTAGGTTAGATTAACACTAATCTAACCCCTAGGTTAGGTTTTAGTTTTAGGTTACTAACCATTAATAATTCCAGTTAGGTCTAACATTTTATATGCCAAGAAAAGACCTAAAATCATGCATCTCCGAACAGGATTTACTCCTATACAGCCGTTAGGCTACAGGAATATACATGAAAGAATTATTACTTGGTCCAGCCCGAGACCTTCCAGATATACTTCGATATCGGGAACCAATTCATTTCTCAAGATCAGCCTGAGTCATACTCCTGACCAGCTTAATCAATGCTTCCATACCTTGCAACCTGTTCAAGGTCTGTGATTTCTAATTCATCACAAACAAATTTAAAGCAATACTTGGATCAATTCCACTGATCCAAGTCTAGATATTATAGATGAATATCTCTATAATTCATTCCGTGATCAGATTAATATTCAGACACAAAATGAAATAAATAAAAGAGTCTAATCATATTTTGACTCAGTCAAGATCTGCAATCTGCAAGAAAATTACAGTACATATCAAGCATGATTTCTAAATCGAGGAACACATCCTTTTACAAGAAATCACATATCAACACTTGTATGCCAGGAGAAAGTAACAACAGTTCAGGGTGTTACAGGAAGATTCTATAACTTTTTGTTAGTGTTTAGTCACAATTGATCAACCATAAGTGGATTTTCCAAGATTAGTATTTTTTGTATCCTTAGAAAAGTATACCCCAAGTGCATGGACATTAGTTACCCAAAGCTTGACTCACCCTTAGGCTTTCATTCAATAGAAAAACACCCTTTAATAGTGAGTCATTTTGAAAAGGTTTTAACCTATCCCCCCAAAAATTGGATTTATTTTAGTTATTGATTTGTAATATAATTGGTCTTAGAAAAAGAGAGTTTGGAAAGGGCCTAGCTTTAGAAAATCCTGAGTACTATCTTTAAATAAATTATAGCAGATCATTTGTCAATCCAAGCTAGACGATTTGGAAAAGAGACTTCTAGACTAATCCATGAAGAATACTTCAACAAATGGTTTGGTCCGTCTTAAACATGATATTTTACAGATCAAACCTCACGATATTAATTTAGAGGGATTTTGGTAGCTACCACAATCATTTAGGAATCATCTTTAGACACAAGGATAGGGATCAAAATCAACAGTTAGGATCTCATGGCTTACACATCCAGCTGGAGAGCATTTTAACATGAACTCCCACGTTCATGGCCTTTAGACTTGGGACAATGGAATCTTGCCATATAGGGATTACATTGAAAAATCAATTTAAATAGCATCATAATTTCTCGGAACCCTATCAATGGTAAAATAGGTCGGCAAGTCTATTTGTTATAGTCATCTAAACTTTCAGTATCAATATTCCTCAATCTGATCATTCAATTTCTTCACTTTCCCATTTTCTTAAAAGTCATCAGCACTAAAAAATGGTATCCTGATTTGAGCATTGAATAGATCGCTTCAAGCTCTTCCCTTGGTCCTAGAAATATGTAGAGTCTCATTTTATCCTAGGAATTGTTGAATAATTGGATGTGAGGATGTCTTCAGAACAAGCTGAAGGATGGTAATAGTTTTGATTTTTGAACCTCATAAGATCCATTTTGACCTTTTACTCAAGCATGTCAAGATCTTTGAGGATAACATTGATTTGGTTCTCAAGTGCCTTCATTTACAAAAGGAGGCTTTATTAAGATTTTGAAGCCAATGTTGGAACACTATTAAAATGCTTGAATTCTCGAAAAAGTCATGATCTTTTACTGAACCTATGTTTCTATGAAAAAGCTTCTCCCTGATCCCTTCTTCTGCCACTTGTCCCCAGAATGCACCCCATGTGGGATTTATTAAATATTTCAAATTCCCAAGAATTGAATAAATCATCATGAAACTGCTCTATTTTACTCATATTTGTGATTTTTGATTTAAACATAGCAACTAAGTTACTTGCCTTTTTAATGGGTCATACTTAGAAGGTGGGATATATAAAGAATGCCAATCAGTTGGGAACATGCAACCTCTATGGATATGAATTGAAGTCACTTAAGAAAAGTTTAATTCTTTTAGGGGGGTCACTCCTACAATCATTCCTCAAAAATAGTCAACATATCTACAAGTGGGCACATTCAGTTCTTACCTACCGATGCCACCAAAACCAAAATCTAGACATTTAAGACCTTTCAGATATTTCATACCTAATGCCATATGGGATGGAGAATGAATTTAGATTCCTCATTATGGTTATTAAAAAGGGTGCAACGATAGTCAGTAGGATTTTACACTTGTGAGCAAATTCTATTCCAAAACATTTCAAGATTTAGGTAACTAAATCCTCTAGGATACTTACTCGGAGTTGAAGATCCATCTCATTTTTGAACAGGCAAATCTCCATTCACCAAAGCAAATGGTGGTGATTGTCTCTAGAAATCATCAAGTTGACCTTAATGAAAGTCAAAGATGTTAAAAATATTTTAGAGAATTCTTTCACATGGTAAAAATTAGCCTTAGATTATACCAGTGGGGAATTAAAATGCATTAGGTTCCCTTTAGTGATTTCAAGTAGTATTATCAAAAAATCACAACATCATATTCACCTAAAGTGGGGATAGACCCATGATTTTGGCATTTAGCTTGTTATTTTAAAACCAGTCCCTATTGAAAAAGTTCTGATTCTAGAATTAGCATGAGATCTGAAAATGTTGGGATATCCTTTGACTCAATAATGGAGCTTAGAGATTTTTACCTTTTAGGCATGGTTGAAATTTGATACATACAAAAAGTTGGGACCCTTTCAACCATACCTTTCTGTATATTCCAAATCTGAATGGAGTCACTATAACATTTAGTGGTTTTCTCAGAGGTTTAGAAACATATTTTATTATCAATAAAACCTCATTTACATGTCCAGAGGAGTTCTAATTAGTAATTAGAAGGTAGGAACACCTGCAAATTAGAAAATCCATGTGATTCCATGAGCAAATTCTCCATTTTAAGAATTGTTCTTGCAGATTTTTTTGATTAAATATTGTTAAATCTACCTTCTTAGTTTTACTTTGCATGTGATACTTCTAGAATGTTATTCATGATTCTGAACACTTGCTAGAGTCTTAGTTTTTGTGAAAATTATAATGTTGAGTGTTTGATCTGTCATGATTTTCACTCAGGATTTTTGACATGTTTAATACTTATCTATTAGGACAGCTTATAAGGAAGAACTTACATCCATTCTATCTTCAAATCCACTTAGCTTCAATATTTTAGAAAATTACAAAGTAAAGTTCTTAACACCATATCCAAACTTGGGGACATCATGCCTTGAATTTTCTGAGAAAAGGATTATCATGACCAATTCATTGCTCTTGTTATTTCTTCTACTAGGGAATCTTGACACCAAACTTGTCCTTCCTGAATTTACCCCATTCATGTATTCTCATCTTCATATGATCAGATTAGGGTTCTATGAGCAGCCTTCCATCCAAGACATTGGCTTGAGATCCTAATTTTTGGATATCATCTCTCAGGAAGCTTCATAATACAAACCTAAATGGGTTGAGATATCACTAAACCTTTTGAACTCACAATGACCTATGAACATTTGATGAATTCTTCTTCACCTTAACATCATGAGTTGATAACCTTGTCAACCCCAAGAAAGTACATTGATAAGATCATCTTCACTATTTTCAACCCTTCAAACTCATTTGTGTGAGGAAAGGGGCACCTTGAAACTTCGTTATCCTATGTATTGGAACTCTCCTTCATACATGACTTGAGTTCTTTTATCCCATATTGTGTTTGCTGACTAAAATGCATCAACTTGACAAGAATCCTATTCACAATGATACCATTCATGATAGCATTCATATCCTCTGTGTAACATTCCCATTTTAATACTTTAGAAACAAGGGATTCAAAAATTTCTATGTTCTCTGTTCTAAATACATAATTTAGAACACACATATCATAACAATCATTATTATAATAGATAACCATATGTAGCTATAATGACTTGGTTTACCACTAATCTATTCATTCCATGACTCAGTTATTCTTCAATATTAGATCCATTCATGTGTAACTTGAGCTTGAAGTTTTATATTGAACACTTCACGTTCAGGGTTCTCTTACCCTATTATGGGTTCTGAGTACGCTGCACAAGGAACCTATCTAAATAATTGTTACCATTATTCATGCATCACGATTCTTAGACTAGGTGACATAGGACAATGCAATCAGCAGCTTTCGATACTTTGGCCAAATATTTATAACATACTATTCATATTACTTATTCCTTGATGGCATACTCATCAATCTGGAATGCATCCTTCACCCCCACTCTATTGTTATATAGAACATCTTATTCTGACTTCTGTCAGACCCCTTGCCCCAAGGTTTCACTCTAGTTTGGATTAACAACATAGTCCATGATATGAAGAAGCTCTTAAAGACTAAGGATAATTTGGCATACTGGGTCACCGTAGTAGTAACCCCATGTACCTCAAAGGTTGAGTGTTAAAAGGAACTTCCACATAACCTGAGCCTTATGGCCTAAGGTTCTAGAGAGAAACTTGTTCAAGTTCCAAGTGTGTAAATCTTAACGATTAGTGAAGAAGCGTGTTGCTAGAACATGTCAGTATATTCCTTGTTGTATCCTCAATGATCCTAATCTCCTCGAATGTAAAACCTAGTAGTTGACATGTGTCAACATCCTAAGAAACAGCCTTGAAAATATGTAATACTTCAAATAAATTTACTTACGTTAGGTTATTGTTGATGGAAATCACAGCACCCCTGAATTTCTGTACAACTCGATGGGTTGAGAATCTCAGTGTGATTGCATAACATGGAGCTTTTCCCAAGTGTGGGACCTTACGAAATCGGAAAAGCTCTCCGGATGAAGGCTGGGTTCCTATTACTCTATTTCAGATGCACATGCAAAAAATGCAGAGGGTTTACTCAAAAACCTAAACTAACTTTCCAAGGAGACAGGGGTAAGAAGATGCATAAAAAATAAAACCTAAACTAACAAAGGTGATGCACCGAGGAATGAAGAACACCTGTCTTACCAATAAACACAAACCATTAAAATGTAATGCAAGATCATGCACAGATAACAAAATTTGTAGTGAAAGATCAGGAGGATGCAAATGAACACAAAGAGGGTTGAGAATCATCCACAGACATGCATTATTTTCTCCAAAGATTGATACAATACACTACAAAATGCCAAGAGGCAAAGTTGCATTACAGTTTTAGATGGGAGGTTTGAACTCCACAGATTCACCTGCCAAAGAGAAGAAGGGAGGGGCAAAAAAAGAATGTCCAACCTTTTGAAAGAAACCCCTCTTTACAATTTGTAGGGAGAAAAAGAGAGGGAGAAGAGAGGAATTTGAAATCTACCCCAACCACCTAAGACTGCGCTTAATTCATCTCATTATGGAAGTAGGTGAGAACCCTAACAAACCTAAAAAATGGTGAACTGTATTTTAAATTTTTGAAGAACCTGTTCTCACCTAATTAAATATATCCAGTCGTAGTTAGATAGAGGACCTTGTAAGATTTCTGAAAATTCCAACCTTGCGTGAATCTGAGCTCCCTGTGAAAAGTTATAGCCATCTGAATATTTCCCACGTCAGGGTCTGTTTCCATTCAGGTTTAGGATTCTCCTTTACATTTGCATTGGGTTTGGAGGATGCCTCGACATGTGTTTGATGCTTGTGTTTTACCGAAACCCACTTCCATCATTATTTCCAAGATTTCCTTTGTTTCGGGTTTAGAAATTGGACATGCATATGCATCGGGTTTGGAAGGTGGCTCGACATGTTTTCGCCCCATGCTTTCCCGACTCCAAAACCCGATTTTCCTAGGTAGTGTTTCAGGGTGGAACTCCGAAGCATTGGGACATGCCTTGCGATTTTCATGCTTCATGTCTCATGTTTCCCGAAACCCAAAACCTGAAATTCCCTCCAACATATTTCCTTTATGTCAGGTTTTTAAACCTCTTTGACATATTTTCTTTGTGTCAGGTTTTTGAACCTCTCTGACATATTTCCTTTATGTTGGGTTTTTGAACCTCTCCGACATATTTCCTTTGTGTCGGGTTTTTGAACCTCTCCGACATATTTTCTTTGTCTCGGGTTTTTGAACCTCTCTGACATATTTCCTTTGTGTCAGGTTTTTGAACCTCTCTGACATATTTTCTTGTGTCATTGTCTATATTTACCTGGGGGTACATATATACAACAGTTATATTTGGGTTACAGGACTTCATATAATTAGGTAGCCTTCCTTAACCCCGAGTCCAACACTCTTAAAATTACCTTTTCGTAATTAGGTTCCAGTTTTACAAAGGGTTAGAATAATTTTAAAGATTTTTTCTTGGTTGTCGGTTGGTACCTAACAACCTCCCTTATCCAACAAAATAGGGCAACAACAAGCTAAGTTTCTTCATTTATAAAAAGACTAACCAATCAAAGGAAATGTAACAACCTTATAGGCTGAAACATATTAGACTTGGTACCATTAAGTCTTAGTGATTGATAACCCAATATTTTTTTTAATTTAGTGCATTACAAAATAGGAATGTCCTCTTCTTCTTATAGTTACATTTTAGGGCATAACCCATTCTCAATGTTCCTTATAAATGCAGTGTTCTTATTTACAGTTTTGTTAAAACACAATCATGAGTTATAAAGAATCACTAATCTCGAATGTAGTCTTCAGCCACATAATTAGCTATGGCTTACCTAAGAAATTCATCTATATTCCATTGTATAATAACAATAATGAATGCACACTCGATCATGCAGATAATAAGAAAATCATCCCAACAATATAAGTTACACATTCCACTTAGGTAATTTTCTCACTATTTCATTCATTTCCAAACCTATACAATTACAACTTATGCACTTCGGGCATACTTTAAGACAATAGCCTTCAAACAAAAGAGATAACTTTTCTTTTCACATACAATTTAGAAATCAAATCAGAATTCTTCATAAGAATCATTTTAGAGTAGTCAATGAATCATGTAAGATTTTTCCTTCCTTTACCACTTACGAAGTCCATCTACAAAAATTACTAGCACGGGTCAGTTCTTTGAACTGAGCATGATAAGCTCTAATTATTAAAACCAAGAGCATTCCAATAACTGTTTCATAAAAATAACCCTGTTGTAATGACAACAATTACTTCATACTCTCTAAACTTTATGCAATAACAATATAAGAAGAGTCATAGCACACTATTTCAACAAAGTGGACAGGATAAAATTCTATGATACTAGCCCAAGATATTAAGTATGATTGTTTCTAGCAGTTACATTCATGATAATCTAATGATATAAAATTCACTGATTTTCATCTATCAATTATAACTTCACTCTAATCATAACCTAAATATTACAAGGGTAGTCCCATCACAATATTTTTAGGATAATTCTCCTCACCTTATGCAAGAAAGGAATGACTATTCATTTTACTAGTACATATCCATCTGAAAGGTTAATACCACTTATACCATGATTTAGACAGGTTCTTAAAGTGTCTTCTATTTTAAAAAAATAACCATTTTAAGGTATTCATCCGAAACAGGGTCATACAAGAAATTCAAATAGAATTGATGGATTATCTACCACCTTCAATTTCTTTTGTCATCCCATCTTCTACCTTAGTCTTCCTAATGTTCATCAATGAAAAGAATACAAGACAATAAACACTAATTTCCTTGTTACAATACGAATAACAATCATGAGGTTTACAACAAAATTTTACCCGAGCTAGACAGCGGAGGAGTCTTAAAAGATCTAGGATTTACCCCCATCCCAAATATCTCTATCAACTGCTAAACAATTTTGTCTTCTCATATCTACTCAGTTTGAGTATACTACCAGTTCTAAAGAAGGAGCACAATAAACCTTTAAGGAAAAAGAGTAATAAAATAACCGAATTATTATTATTTTCTTTAACCCCTTATGCTTCTTATCATTTTATTTCCAAGATAACTGTAATGATATAAACCCTACTGGAAACAAGTTTAGAATAAAATCATGTTCCTAAGATATAAATAAAATTTATTAGACCAACCAGAAAAGAGAAGATGAACAGTTCTAATACTTAATTTCACTCAAATAGAAACAAAAGGTCAAGATCTATATTTAGCAAAAACATTGTGAACCAATCAAGACTCAGAATATATTTCCGTTCAGAAAGCATTAAACTACAATTCTCTTATACTTGAACCATTCTAGTTTAAAATCAAGTTAGGGTAACTTCAAGTTTCCCAATTGTATCATAAACATTTCAACCAAATTTCCAACTTCAAACAAATGTAAAGAACTGGTTTTCTTAAAACCTGTCGAATTTTAAAGTTAGGTTCGAAAGAGTTTCTACCACCGTTAATATGGTCATGAAAATGAGTTTTCACAAAACATGCAAGAAAAGACTACAAGCTACAGACTTGTTTTCTCGTTTAATAAACACAAATTCCTTTTTAATGCTTATTCCAAACAACAAAAACTTTTCACAGGTAGAATACAAGTTCATTCTCATATTGTTCCCCTGTGTATGCCAGTGTAGTCATCATTCAAGGTTTTACGCAAAACTAAATGACTAACTATATACTATCTTATCCACAATGCCCATGGTCTTAAAAAAACAGTCAATCACTTTACTCAGAGAAGTACAGACTAGCATGTGAATATAATGTATTCAGAATGTGAAAAATTTATAGCAGTCAAGGCTTCATAGGATGTTACCAACAAACCTTTCAGGAATTATTCACAGACCAAACAACTACTAGTTAAAACGTGAATAACATAGGCTGGTAACACAAAAACAATATTGTTTCCATCCAACTAAAACAAGTTTTTTTTTTTAAACTTCCAACATAACATGAACAGGTGGGTCGATTGCAACCATAAATACTTCTAATGAAGTCTAAATCACTTACAACCTTTTATCCACTGCAAGCCTTTTTCCATTACCAGAAGTACTCAATACTCACATCCATAGAGAGAGGAAAGAGATGCAAACAAATTTCCAAAAGAATCAAGCAACCTCTGATTTAACCCAGAATTTAAATACACACACAACCCAAGAAATCTTCTTCATATTAGACAAGCATAAATACTCAGAGTTCATCAGAACAGAGTTGTTTTAATGAATCACTTAGAGAAAAGCAAATATTTTAACAGTTAGGGCCTATCATGCCTGATAGTGTCGCTGTAAAATCGAATAAGGCCTCTGGCTGAGCCCGTTCTTTCTCTTCTTCTCCACGAAAGGTTCAACAACAAAATTCCACCTCCACCATGCCTCATATATTCTCCATGAAACAGAAATAGATCTGAAAACCTCAAAATAGCCATGCAATGAAGTATAAACTGCTGGTTCGAAAGGCCAGTGTGCATGCAGAGAGAAAAATAGAGTGTATGAAAAATTAAACAACCACACAAAAATCTGTTTGCATGCCTCCCTAAGTGATCTGGGCTCACGAACCCATGCACATTAATTGCATTAATGCCAAATCTCCCACCCAATCTTCCTTGCCACCGCCTGCCAAGTCTGGCGAGTTCCAAAACTAAAATAACATGCATTTCCATCTTTAGCGATGTTGCCACCTAGGCCTCCACCAACCAAACTAGCCACTGTCAAAGTTGGCAGTCCATAGAATTAAATCAACCTTATCCTCTTCATAAATTCCTTGGAACCCATTGCCAACATGTATGTGACCCTTTAGGTTCCCCTTCATGCCATTAGTTTTAGGATAGGTTAATGTCTAAGGGTAGATCTTAGGTAATATAAATCTAACACCTTAGGATATAACCTTAGTCATTTACCTTAACAATAGGTTAGACCACCCTTAGGTAATATCCCAACAATACATAGTTTTGAAATTAGGTTAGATTAACATCACGTCCTGACAAATCAGTGATACTAAGACGTTCCAAGTTGGATTCATAATTCATGTTTTAAGTATAAAAGCTTAGGTGGAAAGATTCACACATCTTACCTGGCTTAAGGTCCAGGTTCTCTCTCTAATGCCATAAATGGCTGAAAACCAAATTGAGACTATAATGACCTACTGGGGTCAATTCTAGAATCCAATAAAACTTTCCACCACACATGGAATTATTCTCAAATGAAGGAGGATTAAAGAACATATATGTATTCTAAGTTCAGTCAGGCTTAATAATTCATGAAATTTCAATACATAATTATTCATCCTGAATATGGTTAAAACATTCCTTAGATCAATGCAATTGATCCAAGGATGAGTCATAGAGATAGATAAGTCTACAATCTCCTAGAAATCAGTTTGCACTCATATGCGAGAAATGAAAGAAAATGAATCCAAGCATATTCCCATTCAATCAAAGATCTTAAGAGCAGAAAAGACACAACCAAATCAAGCATGACTTCCCGAATCCAGAAGAACATATCCTCAAATGGAAAATCACATATCAACACTTGAATGCAAAGGAGAAAGTAACAACAGTTCAGGGTGTTACATGCTTCCCTCCTAAAAGAATCATCGTCCTGATGATTACAACTTTTATTTACCTTATGGTCAGTCAATCCTTTCAATTACTTATCAAATCAACTATTTCAAACCTAACATAGTTCCAAAAATTAGTATTATGTTATTATTTATTCAAACTGAATAAATGTTTGCCCCAAAACTGGCTCAATTAATGTCATGTAAAAGATAAAATCACCCTTTGTTATCAGTCAACAGATTCAGTTCTGTTCAAAAAGAAAGGGAAAAGCAGTTCTCATGTCTTCCAGATTTTCCCAAGTTGCACTTTCTTCGTTAAACTGGTCCCACTGGACCTTACATTGTCATATTTCATGATTTCTCAAATGCAACTGGTGAGTTTCCAGCACTCGAATGGGCTTAACCATGATTATTCTTGGGTCTTGGACCTACAAGGAATTCCAATTTAATACATGTGACAAATCTGAAACATATTTCTTAAGCAAAGAAACATAGAAAACATCATGCATTCGTGACAAAGCAGGGGGTAATGCTAATCGATAAGCTACATGGTTGATTACTTCAATAATCTCAAAAGGTCCCACAAAATGAGGTGATAACTTGGCAGCCTTGCCAAAAGTTATGGAACTCTTTCTTGGCTTAACACGAAGAAAAACCTTCTCACCAAGTTCAAATTTCCGGTCAACCCGCTTTAAGTTGGCATAACTCTTTTGCCTATCTGCTGCTTCTTTTAAGTGTTCACGAATCATTTTAACTTGTTGTTCCATTTCCGTAAGGATTTCAGGTCCAATTACTTCTCTATCCTCAATGTTGTCCCAACTAACAGGGGTTTTGCATTTTCTTCCATAAAGTGCCTCGAACGGTGCCATTTTAAGAGAAGCATGGTATGTATTATTGTATGCGAATTCAACTAATAGGAGATACTCTTCCCATTTATAATATTGATCCATACAATACATCCGTAACATGTCTTCTAAAACTTGATTTACTCTTTTAGTTTGTCCATCTGTTTCCAGATGATACGTAGAATTGAAGTTTAGTTTAGTTTCAAGAGCTGCATTAAGCGTTTGCCAAAATCTTGACGTCATTCTAGGGTCTCTGTCAGATATAATTAATTCAGGTACTCCATGTAATCTAAAAATTTCGTGTACAAATCTTTTAGCTAAAATAGGAGAATCATCCTTTAGATTTCCAGCAATAAAATGAGCTACTTTTGTTAGTTTAGCAACAACTACTAAAATAACATCATGTTTATTTCTTGACATAAGCAGCCCTTGCATGAAATCCATGCTTATTACTTGCCATTTATACTGCGGTATGCTATGGGGATATAATAAACTAGCTGGGTGCATATGTTCTGCCTTCACCCACTAACATTCAAGACAATGAGTCACAAAATTCACAACATCCTTTTTCATTCCTTTCCAGAAATATTGTTGTTTTAGATCAGCTAGCATTTTAGTAATACCCGGGTGTCCAGAAAAGGGTGAATTATGAAATTCAGTTAACAATTTCTTTCTCAAATCATTAAGCAAAGGTATGTATACTTTGTTTTCATAACGTAAGATTCCTTCATTATCAAAATGAAAACCTTTATACCTTTCGTCTTTTGGATCTGCAACAAGCACTATTTTTACTTGTTGAAAGTACAAATCAGATTCCATTGCACTTTTTACTTCATCTTTAAACTAAATTCTTAATGTTATAAGAGTAGATATGTGCTTCCTACGACTTAGAGCATCAGCTACTCTATTCTCTTTTCCTTTGATGTAACTTATATCAAAATCATATTGAGACAAAAACTCTAACCACCTTCATTGTCTTGTATTCAGATTAGGCTGGGTGAAAATGTACTTCAGCCCTAGATGATCAGTTTTCAACTCAAATGGTTTACCAAGTAAATAATGCCTCCAAACTTGAAGTGCATGAACTATGGCAGCAAGCTCTAAATCATGTGGAGCATAATTCAACTCATGTAACTTAAGTTTTCTACTTTCATATGCTATAACATGATCATTCTGTAACAAAATACCTCCAAGGCCTTCCCCAGATGCATCCGTTACAACAGTAAAGTCTCCATTAGGATCAGGTATAGCTAAAATAGGTGCTGAAGTCAACTGAATTTTCAAATTTTTAAAAGCAGATTCACATTTATCATTCCAAACAAATTTCTTATCCTTTTTCTGTAATGAAGTTATCGGTGCAGCCACTTTAGAAAAATCTTTAACAAATTTTCTATAATAACCAACAAGGCCCATGAAGCTTCTTACTTCATGTACATTCTTTGGCACAGGCCACTCAGTTATTGCCACTATTTTAGAAGGATCTACAACAATTCCTTCTTTACTTATAACATGACCCAAATAATGAACTTCGGTATCAAAGAAAGAACATTTGGATAACTTACCATATAACCTTCTCTTTCTCAGAATTTCCAAGACTACTTTCAAATGCTCATTATGCTCCTCGACACTTTTAGAATAAATGAGAATGTCATCCAAGAATACAAGCACAAACTTGTCCAAGTATTCTTGAAAGATATTATTCATTAAGTTCATAAAAGTTGTAGGTGCATTAGTTAATCCAAAGGGTAAAACTGTAAATTCATAATGTCCATACCTTGTCCTAAAAGTTGTTTTATGAATATCTTTATCCTTAATTCTTAATTGAGTATATCCAGATCAAAGATCTATCTTGGAATATACCGATGCTCCACACATTTGATCAAATAAATCATCAATTCTAGGAAGTGGGTATCTATTTTTGATGGTTGCTTTGTTCAACATCTGATAGTCAATACACAATCTAAGTTTTCCATGTTTCTTTTTCACAAATATCACTGGTGCTCCCCAAGGTGAAACACTTGGTCTAATCAAGCCCTTAGACAAAATTTCTTGCAACTGAGCCTTAAGCTCAACTAATTCTGTGGTAGTCATTCGATAAGGTGCTTTAGAAATAGGTTCCGTACCCGGTTTGATTTCAATGGTAAAGTCAAACTCCCTTTTGGGTGGTAAGCCCGGTAATTCTTCTGGAAATACGTCACTGAAATTTTGTAACAACGGGTAACGTTCCATGAAATCACTGTCTTCTTCTGCAGATTCAGATATTTTTACCACATACAAGGTACAACCTTTATTTTTGGCCTTTTTAAGTTGCATAGCTGACAATTTCCTAACTGAAATCTCTCGTTTTACACCTTGAATCTCTGTTGTTTTCTGCAGATCATCCAAACATCTTATATGTTTTTCAAAGTAGTCAACTTTTGCTTTATGCTCAGCTAACCAATTAATGCCGATGACAATGTCATAAGATCCCAAAGGTGCAACATAGAGATCAACTTCAATGGAAAAGTTAGGTAAGTCAAGGACTGCCCCAAAAAGACACATACTAACTGTATGAACAGAGTTATTACCATAATGTACAGTCCATGATTTATCCATTTTTCTAGCTTTTCTTTTAAGTTTCAAAGTGAGTTTACTAGAAATAAAACATTCAGTAGCTCCCGTATCAAAAAGAACAGTTACCGGTATGCCAAATAACTTACTAGGAACTTCAATAGGTGTAACTTGCTTTTCAGCCTGCTTGTTTGCTACTGCTGCATGTATTTTATGTGGCTGATTACGATCATCCTTTTTCAAAGGACATTGATTTGTGTAATGTTCCTTACCACAATTATAGTGGCCTCCTACAGGTCCCTTTTTAGGCTCAAGATTATTTCAAGCCTTAAAATTGTCATGTTGGCCTCCATAGGACTTCTTCCCATTATTATTATTCTTGACAAAGTTATTCCTTGCATTTCCAGTAGGCTTGCTCATTGCTGTTTTCTTACTATTATCAGCTGAAAACTTATTTTTGTTACCAAAATTTTTCCATGGTCCCTTCTTAGGTGCAAGAGAAGCTGAAGAAGGGTTTGATGTCTTCTTCCGTACTTCCTCTTTATGAGCAGAAATAGCTTTTAATTTCTGTTCCTGCCTTATGGATTTCTCAACAACCCCTTCCATAGTGGTTGGGCTGTGAACATCAACCTCTCCCCTAATAACGAGATTCAATCCCATGATGAATTTTCATATCCTAAACTTCTCATCAGTTTGATACTGTGGTACATATTTGAGGAGTTTTGTAAACCACTCCCAATACTCAGTTACAGTAAGCTTTCCTTGAGCTAAGTTCTAAAACTCTGTCATTTTCTGATCATAATAAAGTTGTGGCAGCCAACGTTGCCTAAAATAACCTTTAAATTGATCCCAAGTGATGTTAGTTTCATCAATATTCAACTCAGCCTTACGGCTGTCCCACCATGAAGATGCTTCATGGGAAAGCTGATAAGCTCCCCAAATAGCTTTGGTTTCCTCTGAGAAGTTTCTTATTGCAAAGTACTTCTCCATTTCGCTGAGCCAATTTTCAGCTCCATCTCCTAATGTAGTGCCATCAAATTTGGGTGGACTTATCCTTTTTATGTCATTAGTAAGTTCTGCTGCCAACCTAGCCTTTTTGTTTTCTGGTTGGACAAGAACATTACCATTATTATTATCAACACCCAATTCGGGGTTTTCCTCTGGAGGTGGCTGATTGTTATTACCAGCTTCTTCTTCCTCCTCATTTCCCATTACTTACTGTTCAAGTACAGTCAAATGATCTCTTGTGTCCAGAAGGGCAGCAAGGATCTCATCAAGTCTTTGGGCTTTTGCTACTCCTTAAACAGGTGGAGCATTATTCAAAACATTTCCCCTTGTTCTAATCATTTTCTGTTACAATAAAAATCTAGGTTTTTATCAGATTATGGACACAATAGGTCAAAGAGCTGCAACCTTCATCTCTGATACCAAGATGTAACATTCCCATTTTAATACTTCAGAAACAAGGAATTTTTTTTTGGTCTGATCTATGTTCTCTGTTCTAAATACATAATTTAGAACACACATATCATAACAATCATTCTTATAACAGATAACCATATGCAGCTATAATGACTCGGTGTACCACCGATCTATTCATTCCATGACTCAGTGAACTTCCGATCCATTCATGTCTAACTTGAGCTTGAATTTTTCTACTGAACACTTCACGTTCATGGTTCTCTTACTCTATTATGGTTACAAGTGCTCTGCCCAAGGAACCTATCTGAATAATTATTACCATTATTCATCAACATCACAATCCTTAGACTAGGTGACATAGGACAATGCAATCAGTAGCTTACGATACTTTGGCCAAAGATTTATAACATACTATTTGTATTATGTATTCCTTGATGACATACTTGTCAATCCAGAATGCATCCTTTACCCCATAGTCATGTTGGTCCAAAAATCTATTGGGTGGGTAGATCTATGGATAGACGAGCCAACAGTGTGCAGGGCATAGCCCCTCTTTGAGTCAGCAAAGAGAAACTAGTTTATTGCTATTCTACCATAGGAATCTGTGCAAGTCTCACAATATTCTGCCTTTAGGGGTTTGGGATCTTATCTAAGTAGAGGTGCTTCCAACTATGAAAAGAAAGGAAAGAAGGGAAAGACAAAGATAGGATAAATAGATCTGAAGGGAGAAAATAAATGAATTCCAAAGCAGAAAGACCAGAGGGTCTATGTTTTGGGATTGGTAATAAATGGAGCCAAACCTACTTGCATAGACGAACAAAGCAATACTGATGAACAAATGACAAAAAAGTAGAAGGTAGATTCAACAGAATAAACATGCAGATCTAACATAAGAAAGTTCTGATGCATAACACAGGTATTCAACACAAAGTCTCAATATTGTATTAGTATTTTCTTCTATTACAAAAAGTACAAAGCCTTTTCTCCTTACTTCTATTTTTTATCTAAAAAGTGTCCACTACCTTGAATACAACAAGTATTCAAGTATTTATAGAAGGAGGAGAAGAGAGAAGGAAAAAATAAACCAACAACTAATTACAAAAATATCTACAAAATATCTTAAAGTAAATTGTTGACTTTGGGCAACTTGGTGGATGACAACATCCCATGGTGCAACATGGATGATGTCATCATTTGTGCCAACATACTTTTAGATATTTACAAAATGAAAGCCAAGAGGAAGAAGGCTATTCATCGTCATCTCGTGGCTGAAAGGGAGTATCTTGCTTCTGCTCAGGAGAGACAATGTGGAATTGAGCCCGGTATTCCATGAATTTACTGACCATCGGCTGAAGTTGATCCTGGGCAGGACCCTTGGTATGATCGCCGATGACCTCACAAGTCTCCCGTTCATCTCTGAGTTTTTCGGGGAGCTTGAAATATTCATTACCTACCTCCATCAGGTACCCCACAAAATCACGGCAGGCCAGAAGGTTATTGATGGATTCAATGGCGAAAGTGACTTCTGGCCCTAGCCCTTAAGAGACGATCTCCTTGAAGATCTGAATGGTTTCATCTACCTTCCTCAAGGTGAATGAAGGAGTGAGTAAGCCCGGTCTCGACATTCTTAGGACAATTTTCTCCATTTGATACTACCATGCCTTGTCATGCCTTTTCCAATCTTGGCGTATTCGTTTATCTTATCCTGACTAATTCCCTCAGGAGTTTCAGTGGTAGTTGTAGGAGGCGCACTACCCATTTTCTGCAAGGCCTGGAGAAGATGCTTATTCTGCTCTTTCAATAGCCTCTTCTCTTCCTTTTCTTCTTGAAGCTTCTTGCAAAGGGCATCCACGCAGATAGGGCCTCTCCTTGAAGGCTCTCAGATGATGTTCCCATTGTGACCTACGTCACTGTATAATCTGTAGGGGATAGATCCTTTTTATCCTTTGTAGGATCGAGATACACAATAATTCATCCATCACTCTTTCTCCTGATGCACTCTGAGAGAAGCGGGTTATGGGATTTTGATTCTTAGCCCCCTTTGCTGGGATGATGGAGAATTCCATTGGTGTAATGGGGACTTTCCTCTTATGCTGACTCAGGTGCTGGGAGATCCATGGACTTAAGGGAGTGGGACCAGAGGTGGAAGAGGGAGTAGCTGCAGTGGATGAGGGGAAATGGGTCAAGACACTTGGTGGCGGCATCGAGAGAGAGGCCAAGAAAGTGCTCACGGGAGGAAGAGACACTGCAGGGGAGGTAGTCGTGGGAGTGGAAGGGAGCTGAGAGATGAGAGAAGAAATGGTGGGGGACAGCTCCGTGAGGGAAGAGAAAATGGAGGAAGAGGAAGGGGGAACAGTAGAAGATGGGGGAGATAATAAAACCAAAGGAATGGTTGCTTGAGTTACGTGATGAGGGGAAGGAGGAGAGGGAGAAGGGATGATGGGAACCTCCATGGTTGTAGTAGTGGAAACATCCTGAGTGGATGTGCCCATCAGAACACTTTTTGCTGCTTCTTTCTCTTTAGATACCAAGGTTACGACCTATTCCTGTATGGCGGAATGAGGGATCTCAGGAGCTTCTTCTTGAGTGGAGCTTGATTCTCCCTCTTTATCTTTACCTTTGCCCTTCAGAAGATGCTTTGACCTAGCAGGTGCATTGCCAAAAGGGGACGTGGTGAAATCTACTCCAAGGTAGATAAGGCCGTTCATTCTGCATGAATGCTCTGTGCACTGCTATGTGCCCTTAACCCTTACCTCAATGGTCTGAGGTGCCTTTGTCCTATCAATTTCAGGCAAACGGCCAGTTGTCCCCATCCGTGTCTAGATATACCTGATCAACTTCTTGATCGGTTGTTTGGAAACCTTTTGGAACAATGGCCATGCCATATTGAATAATTTCTGCTAGGGCCAGGTGGGAGTGATCCTTTCTCCTGAGTTTGACCTCGTGATACAGGTCGATGTAGATGTCCTCGATCTGTGGAATGTGAATCGGATTGAATTTTGCCTTTGGGAGGAAATTTCTTGGATCAAAGGTGGGCCTTGCCAGGAAATTGTGCTTTAGGTTAAGCAGTTCTAGTTCTGTAAAACATTTCCCAGGCCTTGGTGTGAGAAGTGCAGGTGTACCTACCCACTGTGAGGGGGAAAGGAGTTCCACCCTTCTTCCTTTTCAGGAACTTCTCGTGATATGTTATGAGCTGTCTGGACAGCTCCAACAGGATCAACTTAGGGCCTGCATACCTTGGCAATTTGGTGGGCTCCCCCAAGAATTTGGTTGCTCTGAGATAGGTGAAGGTGGGGAATTGTGTAAATAACACCCCCCACTTCTCAGTTTCCGTGACTATGCTCTTGGTCATTCGACCATGAGTCATATTGGGCCTCAATAGGAAGATGATGCCGTAGAAAAAGGCATCATTGATCTTGGTGAACTGTGGGATGCTGTTCTCCAGCTTCAACTCTAGGTAGTATTCATATATTTTCACCTGAGGCCAAACCCCACATCGGCTCAGTGCTGGATAGTCTCTCTCTGAGGCTGCAGCGTAGACTACGTAGGAGTTCATGTAGAACCTCCCCGTTGTGGTGAGTTGTTGGAGTTGCTCAGAGATGGTGCTGCTTATGATCTCTGCCCATTCAAAATGCTGATCAGGCACATTTTTATTCATGGTTTCCAGATACCTGAGCATCCATTTGTGGAAGTAATGGGCATCAGAAATCCCAAATACTCTGCTTAGGAAGGTGATGGTATCACTCAGTTCCTCAGAGAAGTCACTGCGGTGAATAACCTGTGGCCACCTGGTTATCACCTTCTTATTCTTTAGGTACACCTCGTTCATTAACTGCATGCACTTGTCTTCATTTTCCTCCCATGCCTTGGTGCAGTCTTCTTGGCTTACAGCCACAAAATGCCGGTGGTGGGGAATACCTAACATAATCTTGAAGTGTCAGGCAGTGAGGTTGATTATGACCTCACCCTTTTCATTCTCGCACACCTTGTGTCTTTGTTATAACAGCGGGCCACCACCATCATAAATTCATTATTCACTGCACTGAACGGGGATTCCCCCAGTGAAATGCAGACCACTGCCCACCAGTTTGTCCATCCAAGGACTACCTGTGACCCTCCTGGTTCTGGCCCAAAAATCCTCCATGTCGATGTGGCCAAGTTCAGAATCTCTGATGTCTAGGTCACATTCTACCTGGGACTCGGGCATTCTGACCCTTTGATATTTGTATTTCATCTCTTCCTCTGTGAGTTTGGCCTTACCCTTTGACTTGGTTGGCCTTTTGCTTGATGTAGACATATGTGGATCTGAGTTCAGTTGCTGATCTGCAAGAAGAAGGAGTGAAGTCCAATGTAGAAGAGCCATGTTAGCTGTCAGATCTTCCATCAAAGCATTACAGAATGAGGAGTTAGCAATTTAAAAGCCTCTGGGTGCAGGGCAAGGAAATTTGCAGGCTGCAGGGTCAAATGTATGGCGCACTGAAGTGGAGTGTTGCAAGGAAGAAATTAGTGCCAAAGGGTGCAAGAAATTTACATATAACATTGTGTTGTTGTAGAAAGATGTGCGCCTGCGCCATTATATGAGGTTTTATACTGGGTGCAAATAAATTTGGTGTTGCATGAGGGCAGGATGTGCCAAGGGCGTAGATATGGGACATGTTGCATGGAATTTTGGTGTGCCAAGGGAATAAAGGGGGTGTAACATTAAAAGTTATATCACTAACTTTATGTGTGCAAAGAGGGCCTTTGGCGTGGCGTAGGAAAAGCTTACATGACACTTTTGTTGTTGTAAGCAGGATTGTGCCTGCGGGTTTAGGATTTACTTGGTTTTGCATGGCGCAGGAAGGATTTGTGTGCTGCAATTGGGGACAGTGCGCCCTCTTGGGCGACTGTGTTTTTTGTAACAAGGTGGTGATTGCGCCAAGAGAAAACTGTGGGTGGAAATGAACTTTTAGGTTTTCTCTCTCTTCCTGATGGGTTTGTGGTTTTTAGGCCTCCTTCAACATGGATTTGACAGTGGGGGGGAACACATAGCAAAGAAGATCTGGGTTCATTTTTTGAGACAAAGCCCTCCAGGCCAGCAGATCTGGAAGGAGGGTGAAACTGGTTTGGGAGGGGAAGCCAGGAGGGGTTTAGGTTTCTTCAGATATTTTATCAATAACAATCAAAACCAAACAAGCAACAAACAAAAACACAAGAAAAGCAGGACCACTTACCTGGAATATATAGAATGAGAAAAATGAAGTGGGGTCCACGAACGTGACACGAGGATGATGGGAGCGCTGACAGGTGCAGAGAAATAAAGTTTTCACGTGTTTTTGACTGTGAAAATGACAGGGTGGATGCGCCTATATATAGCCAAAAGTGTAATAAATGCCACCCACTTTTTAAAGGGCGCACTAAAATAGTATGTCGACATGAAAACTTTGCGCCCTTTGGCGTATATGTCTGTTAGCAAGGAAATATTTGTGCCTTTAGCACCAATTTAGGACTGTCAACATGGGATTTTGAGTGTCTTGGCGCACCAATTAAGGGTGCAACATTTTTGTTGTTGACAGGATGGTGCATGCGCCTTGGCGCAGGCAAGAAAGGTGCATCATGGGGAGGTGCAACAATTGTTGTGTTAACACTCCAAAGGGTGCGCCAAAGGAATAAAAGGGGGCGCAAATAAGCTTTGTGTTGCATGGAAAAAATCTGCGCCCAGCCTAAAAAGGACCAAAATGACTAAGTTCGAGAAACCAGATTTCCTGGAAAGGGATTTTACACCATTCCGAACGTTGATGGACCTCTACGAGGAAACAGAACAAAATTTTGGTAAGGTTACCTACAAAATTTCCCTTGTCAATTTTACAGGATAACAGCTGGCTCTTTCTGGGGACTATCTTTAAGTAAAGCTTAAGGGTAGAGAATCCCAGATCAACATGTGCCTATCCATTGGGTAACAGAGTCAAAAACAAGGGTGACCGAAAGGGAAAACAGGGAACACACAACAAACAGAAAGCAAACACATGACAAAACAAACACACAACCAAAGCAAACTGTACAAAGAAGAGAGCAAGCTCTACTTCCTGAATATTTTGAGATGTTGCCCGCTATAGGGAAGCGGGAGCTCGGTTCCATCTAGATATGAGAGATAGAAGCTATACTCTCCATTGAGCTGCTTGATCTTGAAAGGTCCCCTCCATAGAGAATCAAATTTTCTGTGCATGCCTTTTGGCTCTCTTCGCTTGTCCCATAGAAGGACGAGATCTCCCACCTAGAAATCCTTCTGCTTGGCCTTTTTATCGAACAGTCTCTTGACTTGATTCTGATGTTCGGTGATCCTGTCGACCACTCTTACTCTTTTTTCTTCGAGCTCTGCTAGATACATGATCCTCTTTTCAAGAGAATTTTGGAAAGTTTCATCTTCAATCACTCGTGCCAAGCGTAGAGCAGGAAGTTCTGCAGAAATGGGGAGCTCGGCGTCGATTCCATATAACACTTGAAAAGGTGACATACCGAGAGACCTCTTGGGAGTAATGCGGTCTGCCCACAAAGCGTCATACAATGACTTGTGCCACGTCCGCTGATTCTCATCAACTAGCTTCCGTATGATGGTCACTAAGTTTTTATTACTGGATTCTGCCTGACCATTTCCCTGGGGGTAATAATGAGGCGTGGGCCATGGTTATGCCATATTCATAGAAAAAACCAATAACTTCCCGTGAGGAGAAGTTGGAAGCATTATCAGCAACGATTTTTTTTGGAACGCTAAACCTTACAATGATATTCTCTTTGATGAAATTGTAAACAACTTCAGAGGTGGCATTCTTGACAGGTATGGCCTCCACCCATTTGGTGAAGTAATCTGTTGCTGTCAGGACATAACTATGTCTGGCACTCGATTGGGGATGGAGTGCTCTGATAAAGTCAATTCCCCACTGCCTGAATGGTTCATCAATAATGACCGGCCTGAGGGGAAAAGCAGCCAATTTTGGTTTGCCAACAAATTGTTGGCAGAGCTCACATTTTGCTACCCAGGTGGCTGTATCCTGAAACAGCGTTGGCCAATAGTACCTGGCCCGGATGATCTTGTGTGCTATCATGGAAGAGGAGAAATGACCACCACAGGCTGAATCATGAAAATTCTCAAGTAGCTTTATCTGTTGTGGCTTGTCAACACATCGCAAGAAGATGCCATCTATTCCACGTTTGTATAAACAGTCATCCCAGATGACATATCTGGCTGCTCTGAGCTTTATAGCACGCTTCTCCTTTGAAGTTAGATGAGCTGGGCACTCACCGTAAGTGAGAAAGAAAGTGATATCAGAATACCATTCGTCGCTAGTCGCGACAAATAGAACCATGGGTAGAGAATCAGCTTTCTCCAGCTGACCTTGTGTTCCATCGATGCAATCATCCTTTTCCTCAGGGTCTCCTGAATCTTGGTTTTCAGCCATGAGCTGACATAGGCCCTTGCCTCTTACTAGCTTGGTTGGTTTTATATCTAGATCATACTCCTGGACCTTTGCGATCCAATTCCCTCGCAAACTCCCTAACTCCTGTTGAGTTAAAATTGACTTGACTGCCGTGTCAGGGACCAGCACCACTGTATGAGAGTTTAGAATATAATACCTGAAGTTCTTGACTGCTTTGACAATGGTGAAGGCATGTTTTTCCAACTGAGACATCTTCAATTCATGAGGCTTGAGGGGAGATCTCATGAACGCGATTGGAGATTCAACATCTTTCAGAATTCTTTTGCATTAAGATGGCCGATACAGTATGCTCAGATGCATAGCTATACATGATAAAATCCTTGGAGAAATCGGGACATACCAGGACTGGTGCGCGAGTGACGGAGGCTTTTATATCCTCGAATGACGCCTTTCCTTCTTCGCTCCACCGGAAAGTTGGCGACCCTTTCATCATGTTTGATATGTGGCGAGTCTTTTCAGCAAAGTCGGGAACGAAGCGCCTGAGAAAGTTTACTTTTCTGAAGAAAGAGTGAACGCCGGTCTTGCTTGTGGGTAAAGTAAGGCTCTGAATAGCCCTAACCCTTTCGGCGTCTATTTTTGTCCCTTCTTTGCTAACAACGTGTCCCAGCAACTTTCCTTCTGTGACCCCGAAAATAGACTTTTTTGGATTCAGGGAGATCCCGTGCTCTCGGCATCTAGTCAATACTTGTTCCAAATGATCACAATGATCATTTCACTATTTAGAGAACACAGTTAAGTCATCCAAATAAACTACGATAACCTTTCCCATCATACCTTTGAATGCGAAGTCCATTGCCCGCTGAAAAGTGGCACCAGCGTTGGTCAGGCCAAAAGGCATCCTGCTATAGGTGAATGTGCCCCAGGGGGTAGTGAATGTTGTTTTGAATTGGTCTTCAGGTGAGACTTCAATCTGATTATAGCCCAAAAAACCATCAAGCATGGACAACATTTCTGAACCAGTTACTGCCTGCAGAACCTGATCCATTATGGGAAGCGGGTAGTTGTCTTTCAAGGACGCCTGATTCAGGTTTCGAAAATCTACGCATATGCGTATCTCACCATTTTTCTTGCATACTGGCATGATATTCATGACCCAGGTACTGTGATGGATAGGAAAAATGATCCTTGCATCCAGCATCTTCTGTATTTCAGCCTGGATGGTACCTGAGATCTTGGGATTATAGTGCCTCTGTTTCTGGCGAAAGGGTTTGACACCTTCTTTCAACGGGATGTCATGCTGGACGTCCTTTGGCTTGAAAGACTTTAGATCGGCATAGGACCATGCCAATACATCCATATATTTCTTCAGCAATTTGACAAACTTTCACTTTTCTTCGGGTGTGCAACATTTTCTGATGTTCACAAACTGCGGATGTTCCACAGAACCTAGATTGACCGGCTCGGTCTCTGGAGAGGAGTTAGGATTATCTTGCCTTTTCTTCCTGACAAAATGATCATGTCTGTCGAACAAACGTTCTAGAGAAACCAAACCTTTTGGAATTTTATTTCCTTTGAGCTGACATATGCCATCACTTCCTTTTGATTCATTGTCTTGATCAGTAACAGATTCACGGCATGTAGAAGTAGATCCTTCAAAATGAAGCTCACTGAAATTTTCTACCTTTTCCAGGAAGGCAATAAGTTGATTGTCATCATTGAATACCTGCCAGTGCTGAGAGTTGTCTGGCACGCTTGGGCGGAAAACTACCTCAATGGTATATGTGTCTGTTTTCAACCCTGGGTGGGGGAGCATGAGGGATGCTGAGATGGCTAATGAATCGGCCATGTCATTCTGAGCTCTTGGAATGGATTTTATTGAAAAAGTGTCAAACTCCTCAATGTTGTCCCATACCGCGTTGCGGTAATGCCTGAGCCTTTCATTTTTTACTTGGTATATCCTTTTTACTTGATTTACGACCAGCTCTGCATCACCCTGTACTTTTAGGTTCTTGATTCCCCTTTCTTTTGTGGCTTGCATGCCAAGTAGCAAAGATTCATACTCAGCAGTATTATTTGTGTTGAAAAACTACAACTTGAAAGAGAGAGGAATAATCTCTTCCTCGGGGAAATTAACACAGCTCCAGCACCGCATCCACTAGTTGCACAGCTGCCATCAAACTGCAACGTCCATATCTTCTTAAGATCCTCCTCCCGGATGAGAATGTGCATTTTATCAGACTTAGTAGATAAGAAATAATTCTCCATCCCTGATGACTCGAAGAGAATTTGGGCTTTGGGGTCATCGGAATTAGTAACCAAATACTTATTTTGTGATTCCGGCTCCAATGTTTGCATTACACCTTTGACGGGGATTCTAGCCTTAGACCAGTCCATATGAATCTCTCCACCAACTTCACTGCAAAAGCTCCTTCCTAGTAGAATTCCATATGCTGCCGGAATATCGGCAATGAGGACGGTCATCTTTACTCTTTTCTCTGGGAACGCTGCAAATGCAAACTGCGCGTCTTTGATTTGACCAATCAACGGAACCTGTTTGGTTTCCAAGGAGTAACATCTACCAAAAGGCTTGGTAAGGGTGAGGCCCAGAGCATGGGTGACCTTTGCCAGCATGACATTATCGGAAGCCCCAGAATCAATTATGCAGTTGCTTAGCTTGTGACCATTGATTAGGAGGGAGAGATAGAAAGGTTCTATTTTTCCTGATGCAGAAGTTGAGGTAACATTTATACGAGATGCAGGAGGAGTAGAAAGAATTCCTTTGGGGAGGACCTGAGAAGTTATGACAGCTTGGCTTTGAATATATTCGGTCAACCTTACAAGTTGTTCAGGGTTTGACTGAAGATACTCGGCTTCAGACATTTGGATCTTGGTCTTTTTAGCATGATCAATTATGTCAAATGCGGCCAAGGGTTGCGTTGATGAAGGAATGAGTCCCTCATTTCGCGATGGTAGGGTAGGATTACTGGTCTTGATAGGAATATGAGAGGGCTGATTTGGAGGGGAGATAGGGGAAAAATATTTCTTCGAAAAAGACTTAATAACAGGTTGAGCAGGAAGGGGATTACCTCTTTTAGCGATGGTTGGAGGCGTGTTTGACACGGCCTTCTCTTTTTGCATCCTGGCAGCAACTTCTGCTTCTTTTCCTTGCGAGCGGGTGAAAACAACATATGACTGCCCACTTGCATATCCTTGGGTACCCTCTTCTTCATCAGATTCCTCCTCATCAAATTCCATATACCCGATAGTAGAGTCGCCAGTCGGTTCACCGACATCTTGATCACCTTCACCTTGGTGATGAAGGTTCTTCATACTTTTGCTCCTCTTCTTCGATTTCGGCTAAAGAATTAACCGAAGGGGGCCTCAAGCACCAACTGTGGAGTAGTTGTAGGTAAACATGGCCTTTGTGGGATGTTGTTGGAAGTGAAATTCTTTTGTGGGATATCTCGGTATGAAGAGCTAGGAGAAGCTTGAGCTAGCTACTTCTTTAAATGTGAGCAAGTCATTCGCCATCTTCTGGAATGCCAGATCTGATGAAGTGGTGGGAGAAGGAGTTGAAGCTTTAGGCTTGGATGGTTCTCATTTTAATTCACCAGATATTAGCAAGTTATCTTCAATCCGAATGGCAGCAGCTTGGGTGAGAACCAGAGTAGTGACTTGTTCTTGCAAGAGTAAGAAACTTACTTTTGAGCTCATGGCATTTACGAAGAAACACTTCTGATTTTCTGGTGTTAGCAGCATGGCAGGTGGAACATGATTGATTAGTGAATTGAAATGGGTGATGAAATCATGCATGGTTTCATTGACCTCCTTCTTCAGGTGAGTGATCTTTGACAGTAACGTGAACGTGTCTTCTGAAGGCTTATACCTTTCTTCAAATGCAGTCCGTAATGTGGCCCAACTAGTGATAGATCTGGCCGGCAAATGCTGAAACCATTTTGTTGCGGGTCCTTGCAAGGTCTCTAGAAAGAGGTGAACTGACACATCCTCATGGGTCACATCCAGGATACTGCATGACATGATGAATGCAGATATGTGTGAATCCGTACTTTGGTTTCCGCTTCCATCAAATTTGGGGAAATTCTTTCGGTTTCCATGAGGGAGCGCGTGAACAGGATGTGGCAAGGCAAGTGGGCCCATAGCATTTCCCCATGGTACTGCCATTTGAAAAGCTGGAAAAAGGACGCGAGCTGGAAGCATGGTTCCACTGAGAAGCAAAGCACTGCAAAGAGATGAGGATGTTCCTTGTGAAAAATGATTCGTTCATGGAGGTGAGACACTTCTGGATGACCGATCAGCTGAGCTTAGCGATGAGAAGCGTGCCGGTGTAATACTGAAGTTGTGCCTTTGAAGTAGATCAAAAGTAGGATCAACTTCTCCACGGGCTCTCTTGCTACGAGTAAATGGTTCACTCGCCAGTGTATCTTTCAGATCTGCAATATTTTGGAGCAGATTAAAAAACTCTTTTTGGTTGTACTTGCTGATTTTCTGATTTTTCTGACAAAAATCAGCAGCATGTACTTTTCTAAATATTTAATTTTATCCCCCTTTTTTGAAAACTGATTGCGGTTTAATGACAAATATTAACGAGGATAAAATGATGGCCAACTTAGTAAGCTGATTTTTGGATCTTAGAGTTGACTTTTGGCAAGGGTTTGAAATTTTGTAAAACAGTCAAAAACTCAGATCTACGGAAAAATATGGGTTTTTGTAAAAACTCAGCGAACTAAAGATCTCTAACTAGCCCAGATCTATGGATCTCTGAAGAAAATTTTCAGTTTGGATCACTTTTGCAAAAATTTTGGATTTTGAACAAAAGTTAAAATTTGCAAACAGGTAGTGATTTTTACAGTTTTATCAAATAGATCTGTTCGATCCCCAGTAGAGTCGCCAAAAACTGTTGGTCTGAAAATCTGTCAGGTGGGCAGATCTATGGATAGACGAGCCAACAGTGTGCAGGGCATAGCCCCTCTTTGAGACAGCAAAGAAAAACTGGTTTATTGCTATTCTACCAGCAGGAATCTGTGCAAGTCTCACAATATTCTTCCTTTGGGGGTTTGGGATCTCATCCCAGTTGGGGTGTTTCCAACTATGAAAAGAAAGGAAAGAAGGGAAAGATGAAGAAGATAAGATAGATCCGAAGGGAGAAAAGAAATGAATTCCAAAGCAGAAAGGTCAGAAGGTCTATGTTTTGGGATTGGTAATAAATGGAGCCAAACCTACTTGCATAAACGAACAAAGCAATACTGATGAAAAAATGACAAAAAAAGTAGAGGTAGATTCAACAGAATAAACATACAGATCTAACATAAGAAAGTTCTGATGCATAACACAGGTATTCAGCACAAAGTCTCAATATTGTATTAATATTTTCTTCTGTTACAAAAAGTACAAAGCCTTTTCTTCTCACTTCTATTTTTTATCTAAAAAGTGTCCACCCCCTGAATACAACAAGTATTCAAGTATTTATAGAAGGAGGAGAAGAGAGAAGGCAAAAAGAAACCAACAACTAATTACAAAATATCTACAAAATATCTAAAAGTCAACTGTTGACTTTGGGCAACTTGGTGGATGACAACATCCCATGGTGCAACATGGATGATGTCATCATTTGTGCCAACATACTTTTAGATATTTATAAAATGAAAGCCAAGAGGAAGAAGGCTATTCATCATCATCTCGTGGTTGGAAGGGAGTATCTTGCTTCTGCTTAGGAGAGACAATGTGGAATTGAGCCCGGTATTCCATGAATTTACTGACCATCGGCTGAAGTTGATCCTGGGCAGGACCCTTGGTATGATCGCCGATGACCTCGCAAGTCTCCCGTTCATCTCTGAGTTTTTCAGGGAGCTTGAAATATTCATTACCTACCTCCATCAGGTACCCCACAAAATCACGGCAGGCCAGAAGGTTATTGATGGATTCAGTGTCAAAAGTGACTTCTGGCCCTAGCCCTTGAGAGACGATCTCCTTGAAGATCCTGAATGGTTTCATCTACCTTCCTCAAGGTGAATGAAGGAGTGAGCAAGCCCAGAGACATTCTTAGGACAATTTTCTCCATTTGATGCATTGCATCCAGGGCTTCCTCCTTGACCTTGTCTATCTTCTCCAGGACAAATTCCATCTGATCGACCTGGTAGTCCAAAGCAGCAAGGATTTTGCTGGGTACCCTGGGGTGATCGAAGATGCCGAATTTAACTAAATCATCGACTGAGCAGTCGAGCATCTTCTGGAATGTCTCATGTTGCAACCTAGCATGGTCCAACTCTTCGGAGATAGGTCCTGCAATCACCTGGAGTTCCTTGTTCACCCGACCAATGTTCTGATATAACTCGGTGAACTTGACAATTACTTCCTCACTGTCTTTGAGGATCTGGTCTCTCCAGGTGGATACTGCCATGCCTTGTTCACCAATCTTGGTGTATTCATTTATCTTATCCTGACTAAGGACCTCAGGAGTTTCAGTGGCAGTTGTAGGAGGTGCACTACCCATTTTCTGCAGGGCGTGGAGAAGATGCTTATTCTGCTCTTTTAGTAGCCTCTTCTCTTCCTTTGCTTCTTGAAGCTTCTTGCAAAGGGCATCCACCACAGATAGGGCCTCTCCTTGAAGGCTCTCGGATGACGTTCCCATTGTGACCTACGTCACTGTATAATCTGTAGGGGACAGATCCTTTTTATCCTTTGTAGGATCGGGATACGCAATCTCCATTACTCTTTCTCCCGATGCACTCTGAGAGAAGCGGGTTATAGGCTTTTGCTTCTTAGCCCCTTTTGCTGGGATGACGGAAAAGTCCATTGGTGCAATGGGGACTTTCCTCTTATGCTGACTCAGGTGCTGGGAGATCCATGCTGGACTTAAGGGAGTGGGACCAGAGGTGGAAGAGGGAGCAGCTGCAGTGGATGAGGGGAAATGGGTCGAGACACTTGGTGGTGGCATCGAGAGAGAGGCCAAGAAAGTGCTCATGGGAGGAAGAGACACTGCAGGGGAGGTAGTCGTGGGAGTGGAAGGGAGCTGAGAGATGAGAGAAGAAATGGTGGGGGACAGCTCCGCGAGGGAAGAGAAAATGGAGGAAGAGGAAGGGGGAACAGTAGAAGATGGGGGAGAGGATACAACCAAAGGAATGGTCACTTGAGTCACATGAGGAGGGGAAGGAGGACAGGGAGAAGGGATGGTGGGAACCTCCATGGTTGTAGCAGTGGCAACATCCTGAGTGGATGTGCCCATTGGAACACTCTCTGCCACTTCTTTCTCTGGGGATACCAGAGTTACAACCTGTTCCTGTGTGGTGGAAGGAGGGCTCTCAGGAGCTTCTTCTTGAGTGGAGCTTGATTCTCCCTCTTTATCTTTGCCTTTACCCTTTGGCAGATGCTTTGACCTGGCAGGTGCATTGCCCAAAGGGGACGTGGTGAAATCTACTCCAAGGTAGATAAGGCCGTTCATTCTGCACCAATGCTCTGTTCACTGTAGTGTGTCCTTAACCCTTACCTCAATGGTCTGAGGTGCCTTTGTCCTATCAATTTCAACAAATGGCCAATTGTCCCCATCTGTGTCTAGATATACCTGATCAACTTCTTGATCAGTTGTTTGGAAACCTTTTGGAACAATGGCCATGCCATATTGAATAATTTCTGCTAGGGCCAGGTGGGAGTGATCCTTTCTCCTGAGTTCGACCTCATGATACAGGTCGATGTAGATGTCCTCGATCTGTGGAACGTGGATCGGATCAAGTTTTTCCTTTGGGAGGTAATTTCTTGGATCAAAGGTGGGCCTTGCCGGGAAATTGTGCTTTAGGTTAAGCAGCTCCAGTTCTGTGAACATTTCCCGGGCCTTGGTGTGAGAAGTGCAGGTGTACCTGCCCACTGTGAGGGGGAAAGGAGTTCCACCCTTCTTCCTTTTCAGGCACTTCTCGTGATATGTTATGAGCTGCCTGGACAGCTCCAACAGGATCAACTTAGGGCCTGCATACCTTGGTAATTTGGTGGGCTCCCCCAAGAAGTTGGCTACTCTGAGATAGGTGAAAGTGGGGAATTGTGTAAATAATGCCCCCCACTTCTCAGTTGCAATGACTATGCTCTTGTTTGTCCAACCATGAGTCATATTGGGCCTCAATAGGCATATGATTCCGTAGAAAAAGGCATCATTGATCTTGGTGAACTGTGGGATGTTGTTCTCCAGCTTCAACTCTGGGTAGTATTCATATATTTTCACCTGAGGCCAAACCCCACATCGGCTCAGTGCTGGATAGTCTCTCTCTGAGGCTGCAGCGTAGACTACGTAGGAGTTCATGTAGAACCTCCCTGTTGTGGTGAGTTGTTGGAGCTGCTCAGAGATGGTGCTGCTTATGATCTCTGCCCATTCAAAGCGCTGATCAGGCACATTTTTATTCATGGTTTCCAGATACCTGAGCATCCATTTGTGGAAGTAATGGGCATCAGAAAGCCCAAATACTCTGCTTAGGAAGGTGATGGTATCACTCAGTTCCTCAGAGAAGTCACTGCGGTGAATAACCTGTGGCCACCTGGTTATCACCTTCTTATTCTTTAAGTACACTTCGTTCATTAACTGCATGCACTTGTCTTCATTTTCTTCCCATGCTTTGGTGCAGTATTCTTGGCTTACAGCCACAAAATGCCGGTGGTGGGGAATACCTAGCATGATCTCGAAGTGCCGGGCAGTGAGGTTGATTATGACCTCACCCTTTTCATTCTCGACACACCTTGTGTCTTTGTTATAACAGCGGGCCACCACCATCATAAATTCATTATTCACTGCACTGACGGGGATTCCCCCAGTGAAATGTAGACCACTGCCTACCAGTTTGTCCATCCAAGGACTGCCTGTGACCCTCCTGGTTCTGGCCCAAAAATCATCCATGTCGATGTGGCCAAGTTCGGAATCTCTGATGTCTAGGTCACATTCTACCTGGGACTCGGGCATTCTGACCCTTTGATATTTGCATTTCATCTCTTCCTCTGTGAGTTTGGCCTTACCCTTTGACTTGGTTGGCCTCTTGCTTGATGTAGACATATGCGGATCTGAGTTCAGTTGCTGATCTGCAAGAAGAAGGAGTGAAGTCCAATGCAGAAGAGCCATGTTAGCTGTTAGATCTTCCATCAAAGCTTTACAGAATGAGGAGTTAGTAATTTAAAAGCCTCTGGGTGCAGGGCGCAGGAAAGTTGCAGGCTGCAGGGTTAAAAGTATGGCGCACTGAAGCGGAGTGTTGGAAGGAAGAAATCAGCGCCAAAGGGTGCAGGGCGTAGGAAATTTACATATAACATCATTGTTGTTGTAGACAGATGTGCGTCTGCGCCATTATATAAAGTTTTATACTGGGCGCAAATGAGTTTGGTGTTGTATGGGGGCGGGATGCGCCAAGGTGCAGATATGGGACATGTTGCATGGAATTTTGGTGTGCCAGGGAATAAAGGGGGTGCAACATTAAAAGTTATATCACTAACTTTATGTGTGCTAATGGGGCATTTGGCGTGGCATAGGAAAGGATTGCATGACACTTTTCTTATTGTAAGCAGGATTGCGCCTGCGCCGGGGTTAGGATTTACTTGGTTTTGCATGGCGCAGGAAGGATTCGTGCTGCAATTGGGGACAGTGTGCCCTCTTGGCATGACTGTGTTTTTTGTAACAAGGTAGGTGATTGCGCCAAGAGAAAACTGTGGGTGGAAATGATAACTTTTAGGTTTTCTCTCCTTCCTGATGGGTTTGCGGTTTTTAGGCCTCCTTCAACATGATTTGACAGTGGGGGGGGAACACAGCAAAGAAGATCTGGGTTCATTTTTTGAGACAAAGCCCTCCAGGCCAGCAGATCTGGAAGGAGGGGAAGACTGGTTTGGGGGGAAGCCACTTAGGTTTATGGTTATTTATTCAATAACAAGCAAAACCACAAACAACCAACAAAACAAAAACACAAGAAAAGCAAGGACCACTTACCTGGAGATATATAGAATGAGAGAAATGAAGTGGGGTCCATGAAACGTGACACGAGGATGACAGGGGCACTGACAGGTGCAGAGGAATAAAGATTTTCACGTGTTTTTCAATTGTGAAAATGACAGGGCGGATGCGCCTATATATAGCCAAAAGTGTAATAAATGTGCCACCAACTTTTTAAAGGGCGCACAAAAAACGTATGTCGACATGAAAAAATTTGCGCCCTTTGGCGCGGTATGTGTCTGTCAACAAGAAATTATCTGCGCCTTTGGCACAAATTTAGGACTGTCAACATGGGATTTTGAGTGCCTTGGCGCACCAATTAAGGGCGCAACATTTTTGTTGTTGACAGGTGGCGCATGCCTTGGCACAGGCAAGAAAGGTGCATCATGGGGAGGTGCAACAATCGTTGTGTTAACATTCCAAAGGGTGCTTCAAAGGAATAAAAGGGGGCGCAAATAATCTTTGTGTTGCTTGGACAAAATCTGCGCCCAGCCAAAAAGAGATCAAAATGACTAAGTTCGAGAAACTAGATTTCCTAGAAAGGAATTTTACACCATTCCGAACGCTGAGGGACCTTGACGAGGAAACAGGACAAAAATTTTGGTATGGTTACCCCATGAAATGATGTCTCTATCTAGTAACTTTTCAAAATCCCAACGGTGGTAGTAAATGCTACCTAGGTTCCCTCGTACATCATCCCCCATAGAAACCCATGCCATGAATGTCAGCTCATATGGTGCTTAGGTATGCAATGCACCTACAGGATGCCTGATCACTATATGCTCCCAGGACCAAATCTGTAGTAAAGACACCAGCCCCACTTTATTCTGACGGTGGTAAGTGTTTTCCACTCAAAATTTCCCTACTTTTGAGAAGTTCAAAATTGAAATTTTTTTAAGTTAAATGCCTTTCTGTTGTACTAGTAATGTGAAAAGTCAAAAAATTAGGAAGAATCTACATTTTTTGGGTCATTTTGTGTGATTTAAGGGTCTATCAGACATTTTTATCCTGCATGTCCCAAGTTCATTTGGGCTCCCTATTTGCCGATCAGCCGATTTACCCAAAGTCTGCCTCTTTTGCACCTGTTGGAACTTTTTGTCCCAAGTAACTCAAGTTTGCCCAGGCTCAAAATTCACTTTTCGTCCATTTCAGCTGAATCGCACACTCTATGTACTTTTTTCCCTCATGTCCAGAAAACATTTGTGCAACTTTTTCCCGCGTCACCCGCTTCGGCCGAATCACACTTTTGTGTGACGCATGTCCCAAATGAACCAAAGGCCATCCGAGCTAGTTTTTCTCACTTTTCCCAAATATCTTGCTTTTCAAGTTGGTAGATGTGTATTTAATGCGCATTTATTGTCTTTCTCTCTCCCAAATGGCTATATAATGAACTGCCCCCTATGTATTTTTGCACACTGCTTTCTTGTTATCTATTACCCATACCCTTGTGATCAAATTCATGTGCACGTACCCATTTCCCCTGTAATTTCACCTTGAGTTTGGACTACAATCTTGCTTTTCAAATTACTGTCAACATGAAGATTAAATTTCAAGGCCAGGAGCAAATCTCACAACTCGAGTCTGTCGTTCCCGATATCAAGGATAGTGAAGATCGCCACCTTGACTTTGGGGATTTATGGGCAAGAATGATAGAATCAAACCCTTCTCCTATGCCACAAATGATTCATGATAGTGGCTTGGCATTCATCGGTGGTTTACCAATCTCAGTACAATGTGCAGATACATTACTCTCCTGCGGAGCTCATTTCAATCCCGACTCGAGCGAACTAACAAACGTGCATGCAGAACTCATTTCCAAGCTAGATGTTGCCACCATTAGCACTACCCTAAGGATTCTGGAGATGGAAAATTCTATAGTTATCTCTCAAAACTAGGCATAGGCCCTCTTTGATAAGGATAGTGAGAAATACAAAGTGCAGGTGGCGAAGTCCTGGCTCAAAAACCCTAAAAAAGGGGCGTCCCGTTTATCCAAGGTTATGTTCCTTGCTGATTTCAACGAGGAACTATCAGATTTTATAATCCTATTAGCTCGAGTCATGGGCTTACCCTCTACCAATGAGTTCCATTTCTAGATGTGCCCACTTATTAATATAGTGTGCGAAGGAACTCAGAATATCAATTGGGTAGAGATCATCAGTATGAACCTAGCAAAGTAGCTGTCTAATGTATAACAAATAAAGAAATTTTACATGACTTCATACTTGATGTATACTCTGGCAGAATCAAGGTAATGGTTTGGATTCTCATACATTGATGCTCATAAGGGTGACCCTGTATATGCCTACTGCCCTCAATTCACCCTGGACACTAGCAATCGCGACTTCAGAATGGTGAATGATGCTTTCACCATGTACATTGTTAGGCTTCTTAAGAGTGACACATCGAGAAGATTTTTTGATGAAGCCATGAACCAGATTTCAAAATATGGTGCCTACTTCATCCAGTTTAGGAAATTCTCCTATATCAGGATTGCAAGCTATGAGAGCACTCCTCTTAAGCTCCCCATGTTCTGTAATGATAAAATGGCGTTGATAGAGGTATGCAAGAAATTGAAAAAGTTGCATAGAACCTGCAGGGATAAGAAGATTACTGGCCTACACTTCCCCATATCCTTGGGAAACTACACCTGCAAGACAGCTCTAGATGCACAAAATATAGAAAGAGCCCTAGCTCCCATCACTGTCCATTTCTTCAGGCCAAGGACCTATTTTGACTTGAAGAAATTTATTGAGTAGAACATAAAAATCACTTATCATCACAGGGTAGATATAGAATACTATTGGGCTAACTATGCCGAATATTTTGAGGTAAGGAGGAGACATTATGGCAAGTTTTATCTTCAATTAATTCAAGAGCTTAACCTGTACCAAGTTCCTGAAGGACTCTAGCATGATAATTCTTACCTGTACTCGTATGAATATGAAAACCTGGTCAAAAACACTCCTTTGAAGGATTTGAATTGGTTTAAAAAGGAGAAGGATGATCTGGCAGAAATCCTGGCTCCCGTCTTGGTAAGAACCAAAATCTGATGTTTGACAAGAAAGTTCGTGAACTCAGAAGGCACTCAGGTGAGTCCTCCTCCAAAGACACCTCAACACCAAGAAAGGAGGCATTGTCACCAGATTCAGGAGTACCTGTATAGACCCCTCCTACCTCATTAACTAAAGGTCCTACATCTTCCACTCCCTCCTAATCCACCCAAGTATACAAGAAGAAAGTAAAATAAGTTAAGAAGGAACCTGTGGAGGAATATCCCCAAAGGAAACATTCAGAATAACCTTCAAGACTAGAGAACATTATTGCTCTTAGTTAAAGTGAGGAAAGTGAAGTATCAGTTTCTACAAGTGCTCCAGAAGCCCCTACAGATAAAGAAAAGGAGGATATGAAAGCACTGGAAACTTACATGCACCGTTATGTCCTCTGTGCCAGAAATTCCCAACTGCCCCAAAGTCTTATATCCCTAATAGATCCTACATGGTGTTTGGATACCTTAGAGTGTTGATGGAAGTTGTTCCTCAGCTGGTTCTGGAGCTGGTGTCATATTGGTGTCGCCTGAAGGAAGCCTTCATCCTTTCTCATTCAAGTTGCATGTTTAAAAACCTCTCAATGAATAGTAGGCAGAGTATGAATCTTCCTCCCGATTCTTCGGACTCCAATTTTGATGCAAAAGAACAGGGTCCTGTTAAGAACTACTCCTCCAAGCTCGTGGGGATGCGGAAATAATTTTCAAGCAAGTTAGAAACCTCTTCTAGGTAAAAACTGGAACTTCCTGAAACATTATCTAGATGCTCAGGTTTGGGATTCCATTGAATTTCTTGATGCTTTCTCCATTGAAGCAATACCTAAGGAGAAAGAATACCAGGGCATGATTTGCACTAGCAGTCTTAGGGTCACTTGCTCATACCTCATCCTGAGGATCCTCAAGATAGAGTTCTACACATTAAAGATGAGATCCATCAATCCTCAGTGAAATAGTCACTAGAGTCAATAGGAGGGTAGAGAAAGGACAACAAGCCATTGAATAGTTGGATCAACACTAGGCTCAGGTTCTTAGAACTCAAGGATAATTTCATGAAGTCAATTTCTACTTTGAAGGATAGCGAGGTTTTACCTCCTGAAAGCGTGCCCACTGGCTACTCTTCCACCACCTGTGATTTTCATCCAAGATGAAGTACAGAGTATCTAGGATATACACAGGTATTCTATCTATGGCAGAGCTATGGTGGCCATGGTGGATGACGTGCTTGTTGCGGGATTGAATTTCATTGGATGAAGCCTTCAAACTCAACGAGAAGGTGAATAACTATGCAACAGAAGCTCTCCTCCACTATTGGGAGCATATAGATAAAGAGCTCAAACTCTGGGAGCAGCTGCATAGTAGATCTCCACCTCATGGGACAAACAGATGAAAATATTTTGATGGAAAGCAAAGTCTTCGATGATACAAAGGATAACTTGTCAAAGTCCTGGGTATACAGCATGGATTGGAAGATAAAGGTCCTGGAGGAGGCTTTGGGAGAATTAAAGAAATCGCTGGTAGAAGGGTGAGGCCTTTTAAAAGTCTAGTTGGCAATATCTACTGTCAAGGATATACATTGCCACCTCCATGATGAGACCTCTGGAGTGTACCTCTCTCCCTATAAGAAATCAAAGCTCAATTCAGAACTTTTGTCAAGGAGTGATTTGTTCAAGGAAAGATTCCATTTCAAAAGAAAAAATGAAGGAAACCTACTCTCTTCCAATCTGCTATTGAAGAAGAAAATAAATACTCATCATACGCACGTTGAGTTTCGATAAGGAGATGGAGAAGTGCCTCAGGATTTTGGTCCCAGTCCTACTACCAAACACATTGAGTCCCACAAGGCAAGAGACATAACTGAGGCATTGAAAAGATTCAGATAGCGGATCGTCAAAGTCGGTGGGTGCCTCCCAATCATGAAGTGCTTGTTCGTCTTCTCCTAATTCTTCTCTTCTCTTCTCATTCTTTCTCTCAGATTTTTTGTAATTAGTTGGGGTATTGTCGATTAGTAACCCTTTAACTAAATATTTCGTTATTATAAATAGTTACTAAAGAGTAACTGATTTTGTAAACTATATAATGGTCTCTCCTTTCGCCATTGTGAAGGGCGGAAGAATTTGGCTTATTTCTGAAAGTGTAAATGAAATCGTAAAGCAATCAATACAAAAGGACTTTTCATTCTTTGTCCATCCGGATTCCTTTATTATTCGCAAGCTATCCATTTACTACTATTAAATCATTTGTCTGTATTATTCCATGCTGAGAAGCTTTGTATTCTCATAGATGTTATTTACAGAACTGCGTGTCTTTTCAAATTTCATCTTACTAATACAGATACAAATGATCTTGTTCTAATTCACTGTATACACTTCGCATGCATAAGGAATTATTCTATCATCTCTAATTCCAAATGGTGCTTTTCTACTCGTTTTCGCACTTCTTGATTCCTCTGCACTTTTGTAATTGATGATCTATTTAGGAAATTCTTTCATGATATCCAAGTTCCATAGTGAAACCTTGCTTTGTACATATGTAAATAGGTTTGTTTCTAAATAAGGGAACCTCTCCCACTAAAGAGGAGGGACTTCTTGTCCCCTGACTGTTGCTTTGCTTGAATCTCTTTTTTTGCGACCAACAGTTTTTGGTGACGACTTGCTGGGGAAAAATCATATTCCAGTTCATAATCATTTATTGATCATCATTTTGATCTGGTGACTCCGCGTTTTACTCGAGGGAGAAGGCCCTTGGTATTGAAGATTCTTAGTTTCAGCTTTTGGAGCAGTAGGGTTTTCCTTTCCCTTCAGCAAGAAGAAATAGAAAGACTCATTCAACAAGCACTCCTCCTGTCAAAAGATAGAATCCTACGGGTGGTATTCCTTCAGAGAAAAAATCAGTCCTAATCTTCGAGCTCTGATTCTTGCTAGGTGTTTTAGTTCCCTTCAAGCCATTTTTCCAAGAATGGTGGTACCATTGCCTTGGGGCCATCGTGTTGGGCCTCTTGCCCTTCCTCACCTTTGCATGAGTTACCCAGAGGTAAACCGAAAAAACTTTCCTAAATTCAAAGGTGATGGAAAAGGTACATCCTGATGAGCAACACAGCAAGCCTTCATAGTTGCATGTGGAGTTCTGGGAGTTGAACATGAAGACGTCTCAGTATAAGGCTTTTTTTTTGTTGAGACTTTACAAGATAATGCTGCTGATTGGTTCTATCAATCACCTTCTTGGCTGGAGCTATCACTAGCTGGGACACAATGAGAACTAGGTTTGAAAACCGTTTCAAACCAGCAGAAGATGTGCATGCTTTGCTAGCCCAAATTTCTCAAATAAAGAAGGAATCACAAGAGCCCATGAGAGAATTTGTGGCTTGATTCAACAGGTTGATTAACAAAATTCCACCAAATACTCAACCTGTAGATCAAATTCAAAAATGTTTCTTCCTAAATGCCCAAATGCCTGAAGTTAGTTATGCATTGAGAAGGGCTAATCTTGCAACATTGGCTGAGGATCAAACTCTTGCTGTTAGTGTGAAGATGACTTTAATCATGTCAGGAAAGTTGAGAGAGAGACCCTTCTAAATCTAAGTCTGCTTCTTCCTTCCTCTTCCACTCTGGACCTAATACTGATCCATTGGTACAAAAAATTGCAAATGATCTCATCGCCATTAAGAAACAATTGGCTCAGCATACGCCCTTATGCAAGACGTTCCAAGGAGGAATTTTCAGCCCAGAAATCATTTTCCTGCTTCTCAACAAGGCTAGCACTTGAAGGACCTCCTATTAAAGTTCCTGTCAATGTAACCTGTGAAGTTGAAGAACCAGAGGATGAGGAGGTTTAATGAAGATTGTGAAGAATTTGTTGAAGAGGTTGATGATGAAACAGATGAACTTGAGGGATCTCGAGTTAATTCTTCACCACTGAAGGCATTGATGAAGGAGATGATTATGATGAAGTAGTAGCAGACATGAATAGTGAATCATATGCTGTCATGACTTCGAGAAGCAAAACAAATCAGAGGGAGAAAGTGATGCAAGCCCACCAAAAAATCTAAGGAGAAGCTCGACAACTATCCCTGTAATTGTAAAAAGAGGATTTCCTATTCCCATTTCATCCACACCAAAGGTGAGTCCTGTCAACCTCTACTACTAAAGTTACTTCTTTTTCTCCTAAAAATTTTGATAAACCTAAGATCCCAAGTGAGGATGATAACCCATCCACTTCTGGGTCTTTCGATATTATTGATCACCTGAAAAAGACTAAGGTTCAAATCTCAAGAAGGCTGAATATTATCAAACCCATCCCAAAGGATTTTGCTAAAATGATTCACTTTGTCAATTCCCATTCTAAAAATACCTTAAAGCCTTTTACCCATCCTCCCTCCTTCTTCTGCACCACAGCCTAATCTGGTAGCCTTGTCACCTCACCCAATGACAAATTGATCAAACCATTTATGTGACACTTCCTTATAGCTGGCCATAGGCTCAGTCTTTAATTACGTCATAGACTCAGGAGCATCAGACAATTGTAATGTCTGCCAAAGTAGCTCATGCCTTAGCCTAACTACCCTCACATTGCACTTCGGGATCTTGCTATTCCATGGAGAGTAAGTAAGGAAGTGCCCCTGGTCGGAAGAATTAAGGATCGTATTCACAAGTAGGCTTTTGAACTTTGCCTGAGACAGAAAGTTGGCTACTATCCTAGTAGTAGATATTCCTCCTTCAATGGATGCTGATAAATGCTACGTAGAAACTTCTGTAAGGATTTGGTGGAGAAATTCAAAATGGATTGGTCCCATGTCACATGCCCTATACCTAGTTAATGGGAAAAATGAAGAAATTCCTGCCTGAGAAGTAGTCTGAGTATATTGTTACAAAAAAGATAGATTGATCCCAAAGCACAAATACTACTTATGAGGATATAGAGCATGGCAACTACATGGATTTGTCTCCAGAAGCCATTGATATCCCCAAAGTGTCACCTTGTTGGTCTTCAGATAGGACTTTTTAGAAGAGCAAACAGTCAGGGAACAAGAAGTCCCTCCTCTTAATGGGAGAGGTTCCCTTATTCAGAAACGAACTTATTTACAAATGTACAGAACATTGTTTTTATGGTTTCAAACTTGGATATTAACGAAAGTGTTTTCCACAAGGATCATCAATCACACAAGGACTGAGGAAAAGGGAATAAGAAGATGAGCAGAATAGCAAACATTCAGAATTATAGATAGCAGAAATAATTCTTTCGTGTATGCGAAGCTTCAAAGAATTTAAGAACAAAGCTTCATTTGCGATGGCTGAATGAGATTAAATTTAAAGACACAAAGTTCCATAAATAACCTTCTTCAGATTATTATCAAGGACACAAAGTTCTTCTTGGTTGTATACAAGATCACTGTAATTTGCAAAACTGAACAGTATGCAATCAGAGAGACTAACGAGGTTAGGAACAAAATGATCTTCACAATATTTAAAGGAAAACACAGAGATAACAAGAATCAGATAGACAAAGAATGAAAAGCCCTTTTTGTATTGATTTCTTTTAAGATCTATTACACTTTCAGCAAATATTCCAAGTTCTTCCTCCTTTTCAAAAAATGGCGTGGAAAGGCCATTATATAGCTTACAAGTCAGTTACTCTTCGTAACCGTTTCTTTTAACTAAAGAATAGTTAAGGACCGCCATTACAATACCTTAAACTGATTACAAAGAATACGATTAAAAAAAAGAAAGGGAAGAAGAGGAAAGAAAGGAGAAGGAGACAGGTGGCCGGCTACTGGGAGGGACCCACTGTCTTCAGAATCCGCTGCCTGAATTTCTTCAATGACTCAGCTATATCTCTGCCACGAGGGACTGACGTGTTAGCTGCAGACTGAGTCCAAAATCCCAGACATTTCTCCATCTCTTTATCAAACTCGACGTGAGTATGATAATCTTTGTTTGCTTCTTCAATGGCAGACTGAAGAGAACAAATTTCCTTCATCTTTTCCTTAGAGATGGAGCTTTCCTTGAAAAGATTATCTTTGACAAAAGCTCTGAACTGAGCTTTGATTTCTTGCAAGGACAAGGGAGCACCAGAGTTTTCATCCTGAAGATGACAATGCATATCTTTGAAAGCAGCAGCTGCCAGTGTCTTGAAAGCTTCTCCTTTCTGCCAGTTGTTCTTCATTTTCTCCAACAGCTTCCTCCAGGACTTTGATTTTCCACTCTACACTGTAGGACCCAGGATTTTGATAGATTATCTTTGGCATCATCGAAAATCTTATTCGCCAGTAAGACGTTCATCGTCTGTCTGTCCCATGAGGCGAAGGTCTACAATGCAACTGCCTCCAGAGTTTAAGCTCCTTTATCATAACCTCAATAGTTAGAGGATAGCTTCTTGTTGCAAATTGTCTACCTTTCCATGTAGTTTAAAAGCTTCATCGATGAAGTTTAGCCCAGGGCAACAAGCATGTCATCCACCATGGCTTCAATAGCTCTGCCATAGACAGAATACTTGTGCATATCTTTAATACTCTTGCACTTCATCTTGGCTTAGAATTACAGGAGGGGTAGAGCAGTCAAGGGGGTAGGGTCCAAAACTTTTGTCCTTGGGACAAGAGTGACTTGATAAAACTTGTGAGAAAACTTGGGCTTGTTCTTCCAGCTGTTCAATAGTCTGCTGCCCTTTCTCTACCCTTCCAATGACTCTTGTGACTGTTTTTCCTGGAGGTTGTGAATTTCACCTTCAGGAGTAGACTCTCCCATAGGGATCCTTGAAAGCTCTAAGTCAGATGTCAAGCAAGTCTGATTCTGATTTGTCTACTGTAGGCTTAGCAATCTCCAAGAATTGCTGACCCTTGGGCATCAGACACAATCCTGGAGGTAGTTCTGGCTTTCTTGGCACGAGAAGGAGTGTGTGCCCAACAAGGTGCTACAGCATCAAAATTTGGTCCCAAGCTTAGAGAGGAGGATTTTCCTTCCTTTTGGGTCAACTAGAGGTTGCACCCAAGCAAAAGAGGAAGAAGAATCTGCAGGAGGAGCAAGGGGACCAAGAGACAGGGAGCTCATGACACTCAGGTCTGTGCAGCTGTTGACTCAAGCTGAGATGTGAGTAGAGGCACTGGAGGCAATGGCAGTAGAAGAATCAGTAGTACCTGAGAAGTTCAGTGCTCTGGACCTCCTTGTCCTTTATCTGCTGGATCTTCAGGAACATTTGCAGGAGTTGGCATCTCACTTTCTTCACTTTCACTGAGAACAATGATGTTCTCTGGCCCTATAGGCAACTCTGCCATGTTTTCTTGGAGGGGATCATTTCTCTGCAGGCTCCTTCTTTACCTCTTTGAGTTTCTTCTTGTATACCTGGGTAGATGGAGAAGGAGTAGATTCTACAGGTCCCTGAGCTGTTGAGGCAGGAGGGGTTTTCACTGGTGTTCAGACTCTGGAACTGATGCCTCTCTTATGGGTGTCGAATCATCTTGGAGCTAGATTCTCCTGAGTGCCTCTTGAATTCTCGGGATCTTCTTACTGAACCAGACCCTTAGTTCTGATTAAGACTGGAGCAAGAATCTCAGCCAGATCATCTCTCTCTTTTCTGTTCCAATCCAGGTCCTCCAGAGGGGTGTGCTTAATCACATTTTCATACTCATCGAGTATAGCTCAGAATTGTCATCCTGGAGACCTTCAGGAACTTGGTACAGACTGAGTTCTTGGATCAATTGCAGGGAGAACCTGCCACAATGCCTTCTTCTGGCTTCAAAATCATCTGCACAGTCAGCCCAGTAGTCTTCTGTATCTGCCCTATGATGATAGACTATCTTGATGTTCTGTTCAATGAACTTCTTCAAGTCAAAACAGGTTCTTGGCTTGAAGAAATGAACAGTGATAGGGACCAGGGCTCTTTCTATGTTCTGAGCATCCAGAGCTGTTTTTCACGTGTAGTTTCCCAGAGAGATGGGAAAGTGCAAGCCAGAAATCTTCTTGTCTCTGCAAGTTCTGTGCAACTTGTCTAGTTGCCTGCATATTTCTATCAAGGCCATTTTATCATTGCAGAACATGGGAAGCCGTAGAGGAGTGTTCTCATAGCCAGCAAGCCTGATATAAGGAGGAAATTTCCTGAATTGATGAAATAGGCTCCATACTGGTGCGATATCAGGTTCATGGCTTCATCTGAAAACCTTCTGGCAGTGTCACCTTCGAGCAATCTGACCACGTACATGGTGAAAGCATCATTGACCCTTCTGAAATTCCGTTGCTGGTCTCCAGGGTGAACTGCGGGCAATAGGCATACACTGGATCATCTTTGTGTGCATCTATATAGGAAAACCAAACCACTGCCTTTTGATGCTGCTAGGGTATACATCAGATATGAAGTCATGTAGAACTTCTTTGTTTGTTGCACATTGGATAGCTGCTCAGCCAAATTCATGCTGATGATCTCTGCCCAGTTGATATTTTGTGTTCCCTCGCACACCATGCTGATGAGCGGGCACATCCAGAAATGAAACTCATTGGTGGAGGGAAAACCCATAAACCCGAGCCAGCAGGATTATAAAGTCTGACAGTTCTTCATTGAAATCTGCCGGAAGAGGGTTTTGGTCAGGCGAGAAGCTCCTTTCCTAGGGTTCTTTTTCAACCAAGACTTCGCCACTCGATGCTTGTATTTTGTCACTGTCTTGGTCGAACATGGCCTGTGCTTGATCCCGGGAGACGACTATAGCATTGGTCCATCTCGGGAATCCTCAGAGCAGCTCCAATGGCGGCAGCGTCCAGCTTGGCAATGAGTTCCCCATGTACATTTGTCAATTCGCTCGAATCGGGGTCGAAGTGAGCTCCACATGAAAGCACTGTATCAGCACACTGTACTGAGATTAGGGAAATCCTCCGGCAAAAGCTCTAAACCACTATCATTAATCATCTGTGCCATTGGCGTAGGGTTTGCATCTGTCATTCTTGCCCAAAAAAATCGCCGAAGTCGAGATGACGAGCTTCACTGTCCCTAATATTGCTAACACGGCAGACTCAAGTGGGAGAAATTTGCTCCTGTCCCTGGAAACTTGATCTTCATATTGATAGTCTCGGAGCTGCAACCTAGACTTCGGAAGGAATTTGCAAATGGAGGGAATTCGGCGCAGGTTTTCAAATTGCAAGGGTTCGAGCAAAAGATAGCATGGAAGCAATGTGAAAAATGCAAAGGGGAAAATGCTTCGTTATATAGCCGTTTGGAGAGAGGAATGAATTTTAATGCGCATTGAATACACAAACCACCAATTTGAAAAAGCATCATACTTCGGAGCGAGCGGGAAAAAACTAAGTATGAATGACATTTAGGTACGCTTGGGACATGTGAGACGCGAATGCGCGAAACACGCGGCTCGGCCGTATTTTCGGGCGAAACAGGGGAGAAGACGCACAAATGCACTTTTGGGACACAATTGGGACGAAAAATGTGCGAAGTACGCGGTTCGGGTGTTTCGGCCAAAATTGGAACAAAGGGCCGTTTGGACTTGGGACATTGGGACAAAAGTTTCGGATACGCGACTTGACCGGAATCGGCGAAAATGAAAAGGCGCATGGTTTTTTCAAATGGGGCATTTGGGACTGAATTACGCGAAGGACGCGGTTTTAGGACTGTTTCGGCCGAAACCGGGAGTTCGGGAAAAGCTCGCACTTTTTAACTTTGGGACATTTGGGACAGGAAAGTGCGAAGTACGCGGGAAGGATGATTTCGGCCGAAATTGGAACAAACTCGCAAAAAAGTTTTGGGACACTTGGGACAAAAACTTTCCGACGGGCCCGAAAAATGGGACAGCTTCGGGGATTTCGGCCGATCGGGGAACAGAGTGCACTTTCGTACTTGGGATAGTGGGACAAAAAGTTCCGACAGACCCGAAAACTCACACAAAATGACCCAAAACACAGATTTTTTCAACTTCACGACTTAGGAATTTCAGAGAAAAACACTTAAACTCAAAATTTTGAAAATTTTACTCTTATCAGAGCGGGGAATTTTGAGTGGACAACAGCTGGCTCCTTCTGGGGATGACTTGGCATAAATTCAGGAATGAGACAAGGCAAGAACTTAGACAAACTCGGTGAAGCAGACCAGTGCCTTATCCATTGGGCAAAGGAGTCAAAAAACAAAACCAATACAGAGGGCAACAACAACAACAGAAGGGAAACACACCAAAAGCAGAAAAAGCAAAAAAAACACTGTACAGAATATACAAAGGGACTCCCTAGTCACCTAGGACTTGAACAACAACTTCAAATACTGCCCACTATAAGGAAGTGGGAGGGGGGAACCATCCATGTAATCAAGATAGAAAGAGTTCTTACCAGCAAAGTGTCTTATCTTGAAAGGTCCGAGCCAAAAGGGAATCAAATTTTCCATGGCTGCCACGAGGTTCATGTCTTTTGTCCCATAACAGCACGGTATCTCCAACTTGGAACTCTCTGAACTAGCTTTCTTTTCTTGTCAAACAGAACCTTTACCTTCTGCTGGTGAGCAGATATTCCTGTCAGCAACCTCCAATCTATCCTCGTTCAGTTGTGCAGGTACATGATTCTCTTTTATCCAGAGCATCACTGAAACTAGTATCCTCAATGGCCTTCATCAGGTGCAAGGCTGGCAGTTCCACTGTCACTGGCAATTGAGCTTCTACTCCATACACCACTTGAAAAGGAGACATTCCAATGGCTCTTTTAGGTGTGATCCTGTCTGCCCAAAGAGCATCATAAAGCTTCTTATGCCAGTTTCGCTGAGACTCATTGACCAACTTCCTTATGATAGTCACCAGATTTTTGTTGGTGGATTCTGCTTGTCCATTTCCCTGGGTAATAATCTGAAGAATGAGCCAGAGAGATGCCATACCCGTAGCAGAAATCCATTATCTCAGTTGAGGAGAAGTTGAAGCATTATCTGTTACAATCTTGTTAGGTACACCATACCTTACCAAGATGTTTCTCTTTGATGAAGTTGCATACAACTTCAGAAGTAGTGCTCTTGACTGGAATAGCTTCCACCCATTTTGGTGAAGTAGTCAGTGGCAGTTAGCACATGCATGTGACCAGCACTAGAAACAGGGTTCAGTGTACCAATGAAGTCTAGACCCCACTGTTGAAATGGTTCCTCAATCACAACTGGCTTGAGAGGCAAAGAGGCCAATCCATGTTGGGTCTTCCCACAAAGGTCTGACAAGCCTCGCATTTATCCACCCACTTGGATGCATCTCTGAACAAGGAAGGCCAGTAATATCCTCCCGGAGTATCTTGTGAGCTGTGACTGTTGATGAATAGTGCCCTCCACATGCCTGCTTGATCATGGAAAGCTGAGAGAGCAACTTTCTCTCTTGTTCCTTGTCCACACACTTCAGAAATCTCCCATCTAAACCACGCTTGAACAAGGCATTTTCCCACAGTACATATTGTGCTGATCTCAATTTAACAGTCCTCTTTTTTCCTTGGCAGTTAAATGAGAGGGGCATTCCCCATAGGTGAGAAAATGGGCAATGTCAGAATACCATTCATCAACTGAACTAAGGAATAGAACAGTAGGAATGTCAGCTTTTCTCCTCCAGCAACTCATGTTTGGCTCCTTCAGCAATGAGCTCACAAAGACCTAAATTATTTTCCACGAACCAGCTTGGTCAGGTTTGATATCAATGTCATACTCCTGGACTTTAGCCACCCAGTTTTCCTCTCTTGGACCCAAATTCTTGCTGTGTAAGAATTGACTTAACAGTCGTATCTGGAACCAGCACCATAGAGTGAGAGTTGAGGATATAGAAAACGGAACTGCTTGACAGCTTTGACTACTGCAAAAGCATGCTTCTCCATCATGGTGTATTTCAGCTCATGATTCTTCAGGATATAGCTCATGAAGGCAATGGTAGCTCATGTTACATCAGAGTCTTCTTGGGTTAAGACAGCAGCCAGGGTGAATCTGTAGACATAGCAATAGATGATGAAATCTTTGCTGAAATCAGGACAGGCCAAAACTGGAGTTTTAGCAAGGCTTTCTTGATACCCTCAAAGGATTCCTTTCCTTCAGAAGACCAGACCAAAAATTTTTGCTTCCCTTTCATCATCCTGAGAAATATTCAAAGTTAATTCAGGCAAAATCAGGGATGAATCTTCTTAAAAAATTGATCTTACCGAAAAGAAGGAATGCACGCCCTTTTTTACTGGTTGGGAGAGGAATTTCTGTTTGGATGGCTTGAACTCGTTCAGGATCAATCTTAATACCATCCTTGGAGACAATGTGCCCTAATAGTTTTTCCTTCTTTGTAACACAGAAGACAGATTTTTTAGGATTTAAAGAAATCCCATGCTCTCGGCATCTCTGCAGAACTGTTTCCAGGTGATCGAAGTGATCTGCTCTTGTCTTTGAAAACACTGTCAAAGGTCATCAAGGTATATGACAACACATTTCCCTTTCAAGCTTCCAAAAGCCAGATCCATAGCTCTCTGGAAAGTGGCACCAGCATTAATCAGCCCAAAAAGGCATTCTCTTGTAGGCAAAGGTACCCCAAGGAGTGTGAAGGTTCTGTCTTATGTTGATCTTGCAGTATCAACCTCTACCTGATTGTATCCCAGAAAAACCATCAAGCATAGATAACATTTCAGAGCCTGTTACTGCGAAATTTTGCAAAACTGATCCATCATAGGCAGAGGGTAGTTATCTTTCAGAGAAGCCTGATTCAGGTTCCTGAAATCAACACAGATGCGGATCTCACCATTCTTCTAGTCCTAACAGGTAACAATTTTGCAATCCATTCGAATGGTGAATGGAAAAATGATTTTAGCCTTCAACAGTTTCTGAATCTCCTGAAAAAATATAGTGTCAGCTATTTTGGGTTATACTGCCCTCTGTTTCTGCTTGAAAGGCTTGATTCCTGGTTTGAGAGGGAATAGAGTGCTGACATTTCTCTTTGGCTTGAAGGCTTTTAGATCTCATAAGAATAAGCAAGAACATCCTTATACTTCCTTAGAAGATCAATATGCTTTCTCCTCTCTCTCAGGTTGTGCAACATTTTCCAATATTTACCAGCTTGGGATCAGTAGAACTCCTAAGCAATCAATCTTATCAATACTCAGCTGATTGCTGAGGTCCAGTAGAAGCTTTAGATTTTTACATATCTGTCATGTTTATCAAACAACTCCTCCAAACTCACCAAAACCTTTGGGAATCATTTCCTTTTGAGTTTAATGCACCCTTCCTGATCTTTTTTCTTCTCCTTGGGTGACAGCTTGGTCAGAGGACACACTCTCACGAGGCAGGTTGTCACTTCCTTCAAAATACAGTTGTTCTAAAATTTCCCTTGAGTTCCAGGAAGGAAAGCAAATGCTGGTCATCGTTGAAAACTTGCCAGTTATTAGCTCCGGTATTGTCAGGAAACACTAGGTCGGTGGACCATTTCAATAGTGAACGAAATCCTGAGAGAATTCAGGATGAGGGGAATCAGTGGATGACCCTGAGACAGCCAGTGAATCAGCCTGCTGTTCTTTTCTCTGGGTAAGGTGATGCTTCAATAGAGAAAGCATCAAGGAATTCAATTGAATCCCAAAACCTGATTCCGGTAATGCTTCAGCCTCCCATTTTTTACCTGAAAAATGCTTCTGACTTGTTTTCACAATCAGCTCTGCATCACCACGAGCCAGAAGATTTTTCACCTCGTTCTTTGGCCACTTGCAGTCCAAGAAAAATGAGAGCCTCATTGACTCTGCTGTGTTGTTGTTAGTGTTCTCGAACTGCAACTTAAATGAAAAAGGGTGTAGGCAGCCTTTCAGGTGACACTAGCAGGACACCAGCTCCAGGAACCAGCCTTTGAGGAACAACTTCCAAGAATTCTAAAATCCAAACACCATTGGGATCTTTGGGTGATACTTTGGAGGGTTGGATGTTTTTCATCAGGGGACATAATCATGTAATTACCATGACCCTTGTCTTCATAGAGTATTTGTGCCTTAGGATCATCCGTTTTCTGCACAATATACTCAGATGTTTCTCAGGAGTAAGCTTCTTCATTTGTCCATTGACAGGTATGAGGGCGTGTGACCAACCAATCCATTTGAATCTCTCCACCCACATCTTTACAGAAGTTCCTACTTAGCAACATTCCGTAAGAAGGAGGAATGTCTGCTACTAGGATGGTAGCCAAACTTTCTTTCAGGTAAAGCAGCAAAAGCCACTTGTGCATCTTTAATCCTTCCAACCAAAGACACTTCCTTACTTTCCATGGAGTAGCAAGATCCATAAGTACGAGTAAGGGTTCAAGCCTAAAGCATGAGCTACTTTAGCAGGCATGACATTGTCTGAGGCTCCAGAATCTATGACACAATTACTGAGCCTATGGCCAGCTATAAGAAGTGTTACATAAAAAGGTTTAATTTTGTCACCAGGAGAGGTGACAGCAGCTACCAGACTAGGCTGTGGTGCATAGAAGGAGGAGTAGGCAAAAGCCTTTAGAGGTGGTCTTGGAATGGGAATTAACAAATTGGAATCATCTTGGCAAAAGCTTTTGGATGGGTTTGGTAGTATTCAGCTTCTTGAAATTTGAACCTTGGTCTTCTTTTTAGGTGATCAACAATATCAAAGGATCCAGAGGTGGATGGGCCATCATCATTTGGAATTCTAGGCTTATCAACTTTAGGAGAAAAAGAAGAAGAACAACTTTGGTAGCAGGATTTGATAAGGACTTACCTTTGGTGTAGATGAGTAGGGATAGGAGATCCTCTTCTTGCAATTACAGGAATAGTTGCCGATGCTCCTTAGATTTCTTCATGGGGTGTGTGGCTGGGTCACTTCTCCCTTGCTGCTCGTCTGTTCTCGAGTCATGACAGCAAATGATTCACTGTTCATATCTGCTACCACTTCATCATAGTTATCTCATCATCATCCTGCCCTCAGTGGTAAAGAAATTAACCCGAGATCCCTCGAGTTCTTCTGCTTCATCATCAAATTCCTCCCACAAAACTCCTCACAAGCTTCATCATCATCATGGCTCTTCAACTTCACAGGTTGCGTTCACAGGAACTTTGACAGGAGGTCCTTCAAGTGCTAGTCTTGTGTGAGGAGCAGGCAAACGATTTCTGGGCTGAAAATTTCTTTCTTGGAACATCTGCATACGGGGCATGCTGAGCCAATTGTTTCTTTATAGCTACAAGATCATTTGCAAGTTTCTGGACTAATGGATCAGTATTGGGTCAAGGATGGAAGAGGAAGAAGCAGCAGATTTAGATTTGGGAGGATCTCTCTTCAACTTCCCTGACATGATCAGGTCATCCTCGACGACTAATAGCCAGTTCTTGATCCGAGCTAGGGTTCCGAGATTAGCCCTTCTTAGAGCATAACTGACTTTGGGCGCTTTGAGCATTTAGGAAGAAACTTTTTGAATTTGGATCAACAGGTCGGAGTATTTACAGGACCAACCGTTGATGAACTCTGTTGAACCGAGCCACAAATTCCCTCATGGGTTCTTGTGAATCTTTCTTTATCTGAGAAATTTGGGCAAGCAACGGCATGCACATCTTCTGCCGGCTTTGAAACGGTTTTTCGAAACTGAGTTCTCATTGTGTCCAGTCGTTCCAATGGCACCAGCCGGAAGGTGATAGAACCAATCAGCAGCATTATCCTGTAACGTCTCAACAAACAGCCTTACGAAGACGTCTTCATGTTCAACCCCAAGAACTCCACATGCAACGTATGACGAAGGCTGCGATGTGTGTTCATCAGGGCACTTTTGCCATCTCCTTTGAATTTGGGGAGAGTTCTTCCGGTTACCTGAAGGTAACTCATGCAAAGGCTGAGTAAGGCCAAGGCCCAGACACGATGACCCCATGGTAATTGTGCTGTGCCATTCTTGGAAAAACGGCTTGGAGGGGAACTGTAACACCAGCAAGGATAAAAGCTCGTAGATTGGGACTAGCAGGTTCTGAAGGAGAGCCTACAGTAGGACTGCTGTCTCCAATCTACGAGCTTTGATTCCCTGCGGTGTTCAGTTCCTCTCCAAGCCGTTTTTCAAGAATGGCAGAATTACCATGGAAATCATCGTGTCGGGCCTCTGACCTTGCTCAGCCTTTCAGAGTTACCCATGAAAGATTCAAAGGCGATGAGCTCCCTGCTTGCACCCTGTTGGCTTCGATACAGCCTTGTTGCAGGGATCAATGTGGATTCTGGGAGTCGAAACCTTCGGAGTTGTTTGTTGAGACGTTATCAACAGTGATGTTCTATCAAATTCGAAAAATTTTGATGAGAACAAAAATGAGAACCTTTCAATGCCGCCCCAAAAGAAAGTTCACTAAGCCCATGAGGGAATTTTTGGAACGTTCAACAGTTCTGGTAATCAAGAAACTTCCAACGCCTAGTGTCGACCAAATTCAAAAGTGTTTCTGATCATGTCAGGGAATCGCCCAAAGTAAAGTTATGAAGAGAAGAAGGGCTCCGGAACAATCTAAGAACAGGCTATTCTTATCTTGGTGATCATGTCACCTCTGGAGACCCTCCCAAAGTCCATTAGTCCTTGGACCCAGATCCATTAGTCCAGAAACTCACAAATGATCTAGTCGCTATAAAGAAACAAATAATTGGCTCAGCATGCCCCGTAGCAGATGTTCCAAGAATAGAAATTTTCAGCCCAGAAATCATTTTTCTACTTCTCAAACAAGATAAGCACTTGCAGGACCTCCTGTTAAAGTCCCTGTCAATGTGACCTACGAGGTGGAAGAACCAGATGACGATGAAGATAACGAAGCTTGCAAAGATTTTGCGAGAGAAGTTGATGACAAAGTAGACGAACTTGAGGGATCTCGAGTAAATTTCTTCACCACTGAGGGCATTGATGATGGAGATGATTATGATGAAGTGGTAGCAGACATGAATAGCGAATCATTCGCTGTCATGACTCGAGAGCAGACAAGTCAGAGGGAGAAAGTGACACAGCCTATCAAGAAATCTAAGGAGCAGTCGACAACTATTCCCGTGATTGTAAAAAGAGGATCTCCTATCCCTACCTCATCTACACCAATGGTGAGTCCTATTAATCCTACTACTAAAAATTTCTTCTTCTTTTTCTCCTAAAATTGATAAGCCTAGAGTACCGAATGATGATGGCCCGTCCACTTCTGGATCCTTTGATATTGTTGATCACCTGAAAAAGACCAAGGTCCAAATCTCAGAAGCTGAGTACTATCAAACCCATCCCAAAGCTTTTGCCAAGATGATTCAATTTGTTAATTCCCACTCTAAAACCACCTCTAAAGGCCTTTTGCCTACTCCTTCTTCTGCACCACAACCTAGTCTGGTAGCCGCTGTCACCTCGCCTGATGACAAAATCAAGCCTTTTTATGTAACACTCCGTATAGCTGGCCATAGGCTCAGTAATTGTGTCATTGACTCAGGAGCCTCAGATAATGTGATGCCTGGTAAGGTAGCTCATGCTTTAGGCCTAACTCTCACACGCACTTATGGATCTTGTTACTCCATGGAGAGTAAAGAAGTGCCCCTGGTTTGGAGAATTAAAGATGCACAAGTAGCTTTTACTGCTTTACCTGAGAAGAAAGTATTGGCTACCATCTTAGTGGCAGATATTCCCCCTTCATACGGGATGTTGCTAAGTAGGAACTTTTGTAAGGACGTGGGTGGGGAAATCCAAATGGACTGGTCACATGCACTCGTGCCTGTCAATGGAAAAATGAAGAAGTTGCTTCCTGAGAAAGCAGTCTGAGTATATTGTGCAGAAAACGGATGATCCTAGAGGCACAAATACTCTACAAGGACATGGGGTCATGGTAACTACATGACTATGTCCCCTGATGAAATCCAACCCTCCAAAATTGTCTCCCAAAGATCCTAATGGGGTTTGGATTTTAGAGTTTGATGGAAGTTGTTCCTCAGCTGGTTCTGGAGCCAGTGTCCTGCTGGTGTCACCTGAAGGTAGCCTACATCCCTTTTTCATTTAAGTTGTAGTTCGAAAATACAAACAATACAGCAGAGTATGAGGCTCTCATTCTTGGACTGCAAGTGGCCAAAGAACGAGGGGTAAAGAATCTTCTAGCTCGTGGTGATGCAGAGCTGATTGTGAAGCAGGTCAGAAAGTCTTTTTCAAGTAAAAAATGGAAGGCTGAAACATTACCGGAATCAGGTTTGGGATTCCATTGAATTCCTTGATGCTTTCTCTATTGAAGTAGTACCTAGGGAAAAGAACAGCAGGGCTGATTCACTAGCTGTCTCAGGGTCGCTACTGATTCCTCATCCTGATTTCTCTCAAGACAAGTTCACTATTGAAATGGTCCATTGGCCTAGTGTACCTGATAACACCAATAACTGGCAGGTTTTCAATGATGATCAACATTTTCTTTCCTTCCTGGAACTCAAGGGTAATTTTGAACAGTTGTATTTTGAGGGAAGTGACAACCTACCTCGTGAGAGTGTACCCTTTGACAAAGCAGTCACCCAAGGGGAAGAAACAGGTTAGGAAAGGTACATTAAACTCAAGGGGAACAAGATTCCTAAAGGGTTGGTGAGTTTGGAGGAACTGTTTGATAAACATGACAGGTATGTGAAATCTAGAGCTTCCACTGGGCCTCAACAATCAGCTGAGTATGATAAGATTGATATAGGGAGTTCTACTGACCCTAAGCTTGTGAACATTGGAAAATGTTGCACAACAGACGAGAGGAGAAAAGCAATTGATCTTCTAAGGAGGTATAAGGATGTTCTTGCTTATTCTTATGAAGATTTGAAAGCTTTCAAACCAAAAGATATGCAGCATTCGATTCCTCTCAAACCAGGAATTAAACCTTTTAAGCAGAAACAGAGGCAGTATAATCCCAAAATAGCTGACACCATCTTTTAGGAAATTCCAGAAGTTGTTGAAGGCTAAAATTATTTTTCCCATTCACCATTCAACATGGATTGCAAATATAGTGCCTGTTAGGAAGAAAAATGGTGAGATCCGCATCTGTGTTGATTTCAGGAACCTGAATCAGGCGTCTTCTGAAAGATATTTATCCTTTGCCTATGATGGATCAAATATTGCAAGCAGTAACAGGATCTGAAATGTTATCTATGCTTGATGGATTCTCGGGATACAGTCAGGTAGAGGTTGATACTGCAGATCAACACAAGACAGCCTTCACCACTCCTTGGGGTACCTTTGCCTACAAGAGAATGCCTTTTGGGCTGATTAATGCTGGTGCCACTTTCCAGAGAGCTATGGATCTGGCTTTTGGAAGCTTGAAAGGGAAATGTATTGTCATATACCTTGATGACCTGACAGTGTTTTCAAAGACAAGAGCGGATCACTTCGACCACCTGGAAACGGTTCTGCTGAGATGCCGAGAGCATGGGATTTCTTTAAATCCTAAAAAATCTGTCTTCTGTGTTACAGAAGGAAAACTATTAGGGCACATCGTCTCCAGGGATGGTATTAAGATTGATCCTGAACGAGTTCAAGCCATCCAGCAAATTCCTCTCCCAACCAGTAAAAAAGGCGTGCATTCCTTCTTCGGTAAGATCAATTTTTTAAGAAGATTCATCCCTGATTTTGCTGAATTAACTTTGAATATTTCTCAGATGATGAAAGGGAAGCAAACATTTGGTTGGTCTTCTGAAGGAAAGGAATCCTTTGAGGGTATCAAGAAAGCTATTGCTAAAACTCCAGTTTTGGCCTGTCCTGATTTCAGCAAAGATTTCATCATCTATTGCTATGCTACAGATAATACCCTGGCTGCTGTCTTAACCCAAGAAGACTCTGATAAACATGAGCTACCAATTGCCTTCATGAGCTATATCCTGAAGAATCATGAGCTAAAATACACCATGATGGAGAAGCATGCTTTTGCAGTAGTCAAGGCTGTCAAGCAGTTCCGTTTCTATATCCTCAACTCTCACTCTATGGTGCTGGTTCCAGATACAACTGTTAAGTCAATTCTTACACAGCAAGAATTTGGGTCCAAGAGAGGAAACTGGGTGGCTAAAGTCCAGGAGTATGACATTGATATCAAACCGACCAAGCTGGTTCGTGGAAAAGGTCTTTGTGAGCTCATTGCTGAAGGAGCCAAACATGAGTTGCTGGAGGAGAAAGCTGACATTCCTACTGTTCTATTCCTTAGTTCAGTCGATGAATGGTATTCTGACATCGCCCATTTTCTCACCTATGGGGAATGCCCCTCTCATTTAACTACCAAGGAAAAGAGGACTGTTAAATTGAGATCAGCGCAATATGTACTGTGGGAAAATGCCTTGTTCAAGCGTGGTTTAGATGGGAGATTTCTGAAGTGTGTGGACAAGGAACAACAGAGAAAGTTGCTCTCAGCTTTTCATGATCAGGACATGTGGAGGGCACTATTCATCAACAGTCACAGCTCACAAGATACTCCGGGGAGGATATTACTGGCCTTCCTTGTTCAGAGATGCATCCAAGTGGGTGGATAAATGCGAGGCTTGTCAGACCTTTGTGGGAAGACCTAAATTGGCCTCTTTGCCTCTCAAGCCAGTTGTGATTGAGGAACCATTTCAACAGTGGGGTCTGGACTTCATTGGTGCACTCAACCCTGTTTCTAGTGCTGGTCACACTCATGTGCTAACTGCCACTGACTACTTCACCAAATGGGTGGAAGCTATTCCAGTCAAGAGCACTACTTCTGAAGTGGTATGCAACTTCATCAAAGAGAACATCTTGGTAAGGTATGGTGTACCTAACAAGATTGTAACAGATAATGCTTCGAACTTCTCCTCAACTGAGATAATGGATTTCTGCTACGGGTATGGCATCTCTCTGGCTCATTCTTCAGATTATTATCCCCAGGGAAATGGACAAGCAGAATCCACCAACAAAAATCTGGTGACTATCATAAGGAAGTTGGTCAATGAGTCTCAGCGAAACTGGCATAAGAAGCTTTATGATGCTCTTTGGGCAGACAGGATCACACCTAAAAGAGCCATTGGAATGTCTCCTTTTCAAGTGGTGTATGGAGTAGAAGCTCAATTGCCAGTGACAGTGGAACTGCCAGCCTTGCACCTGATGAAGGCCATTGAGGATACTAGTTTCAGTGATGCTCTGGATAAAAGAATCATGTACCTGCACAAACTGAACGAGGACAGATTGGAGGTTGCTGATAGGATATCTGCTCACCAGCAGAAGGTAAAGGTTCTGTTTGACAAGAAAGCTAGGTTCAGAGAGTTCCAAGTTGGAGATACCGTGCTGTTATGGGACAAAAGACATGAACCTCGTGGCAGCCATGGAAAATTTGATTCCCTGTGGCTCGGACCTTTCAAGATAAGACACTTTGCTGGTAAGAACTCTTTCTATCTTGATTACATGGATGGTTCTCCCCTCCCACTTCCTTATAGTGGGCAGTATTTGAAGTTGTTCAAGTCATAGGTGACTAGGGAGTCCCTTTGTATATTCTGTACAGTGTTTTTGCTTTTCTGCTTTTGGTGTGTTTTCCTTCTGTTGTTGTGTGTGTTGCCCTCTGTATTGGTTTGTTTTTGACTCCTTTGCCCAATGGATAAGGCACTGGTCTGCTTCACCGAGTTTGTCTAAGTTCTTGCCTTGTCTCATTCCGAGAATTTATGCCAAGTCATCCCCAGAAGGAGCCAGCTGTTGTCCACTCAAAATTCCCCGCTCTGATAAGAGTAAAAATTTCAAAATTTTGAGTTTAAGTGTTTTTCTCTGAAGTGCCTAAGTCGTGAAATTGAAAAAATCTGTGTTTTGGGTCATTTTGTGTGATTTTCGGGCCTGTCGGAACTTTTTGTCCCAACTGTCCCAAGTACGAAAGTGCACTCTGTTCCCCGATCGGCCGAAATCCCCGAAGCTGTCCCATTTTCGGGCCCGTCGGAAAATTTTGTCCCAAGTGTCCCAAAACTTTATTGTGCGAGTTGTTCCAATTTCGGCCGAAACACCCGAACCGCGTACTACGCACTTTCATGTCTCAAATGTCCCAAAGTTAAAAAGTGCGAGCTTTCCAATTTTCGGCCGAAACTCCCGTGTCGCGTACTTCAGAGCTCCTTGTCCCAAATCGAAAAATGCAAGCTGTTTCAATTTCACCCGAACCGGCCGAACCGCGTACTCCGGAACTTTTTGTCCCGAATGTCCCAAGTCCAAACGGGCCCACTGTTCCAATTTCGGCCGAATCACCCGAACCGCGTACTCCGCGCATTTTCGTCCCAATCGTTCCAAAAAGCATTTGTGCATCCTCTCCCTGTTTCACCCGAATCGGCCGAGCCGCGTGTTTCGCGCATTCGCGTCTCACATGTCCCAAGCGTACCAAGTGTCATTCACACTTAGTTTTTCCCGCTCACTCCGAGTATGATGCTATTCAAATTGGTGGTTGTGTATTCAATGCGCATTAAATTCATTCCTCTCTCCAAACGGCTATATAACGAGCATTTCCCCTTTGCATTTTTCGCATTGCTTCCATGCTATCTTTGCTCGAACCCTTGCAATTTGAAAACCTGCGCAAATATCCCCTCCCTTTGCAAATTCCTTCCCGAGTCTAGGTTGCAGCTCCGAGACTATCAATATGAAGATCAAGTTTCAGGGACAGGAGCAAATTTCTCCGCTTGAGTCTGCTGTTAGCAATATTGGGGACAGCGAAGCTCGTCATCTCGACTTCGGTGATTTTTGGGCAAGAATGGCAGATGCAAACCCTACACCAATAGCACAAACGATTCATGATAGCGGTTTGGCTTTTGCCGGTGGTTTCCCAATCTCAGTACAGTGTGCTGATACTGTGCTTTCATGCGGAGCTCACTTCGACCCCGCTTCGAGCGAATTGACAAATGTACATGGGGAACTCATTGCCAAGCTGGACGCTGCCGCCATTGGCGCTGCTCTGAGGATTCCGGAGTTGGACAATGCTATAGTCGTCTCCCGGGATCAAGCACAGACCCTATTCGATCAAGACAGTGACAAATATAAGGCGCGAGTGGCGAAGTCTTGGTTGAAGAACCCTAAGAAAGGTGCTTCTCGCCTAACCAAAACCCTCTTCCGAGCAGATTTCAATGAGGAATTGTCAGACTTCATAATCCTGCTGGCTCGGGTTATGGGTTTGCCCTCCACCAATGAGTTTCATTTCTGGATGTGCCCGCTCATCAGCATGGTGTGCGAGGGAACACAAAACATCAACTGGGCAGAGATCATCAGTATGAATTTGGCGGAGCAGCTATCCAACGTTCAGCAAACAAAGAAGTTCTATATGACTTCATACCTGATGTATACCCTAGCAGCATCAAGGCAGTGGTTTGGTTTCTCCTATATAGATGCACACAAAGATGATCCAGTGTATGCCTATTGCCCGCAGTTCACCCTGGAGACCAGCAATCAGAATTTCAGAAGGGTCAATGATGCTTTCACCATGTACGTGGTCAGATTGCTCGAAGGTGATACTGCTAGAAGGTTTTCAGATGAAGCCATGAACCTGATATCGCAGTATGGAGCCTATTTCATTCAATTCAGGAAATTTTCCTATATCAGGCTTGCTGGCTATGAAAGCACTCCTCTACGGCTTCCCATGTTCTGCAATGATAAAATGGCCTTGATAGAAATATGCAGGCAACTAGACAAGTTGCACAGAACTTGCAGAGACAAGAAGATTTCTGGCTTGCACTTTCCCATCTCTCTGGGAAACTACACATGCAAAACAGCTCTGGATGCTCAGAACATAGAAAGAGCCCTGGTCCCTATCACTGTTCATTTCTTCAAGCCAAGAACCTGCTTTGACTTGAAGAAGTTTATTGAACAGAACATCAAGATAATCTACCATCATAGGGCAGATACAGAAGACTACTGGGCTGACTGTGCAGATGATTTTGAAGCCAGGAGAAGGCATTGTGGCAGGTTCTCCCTGCAATTGATTCAAGAACTCGGTCTGTACCAAGTTCCTGAAGGTCTCCAGGATGACAATTCTGACCTATACTCGTATGAGTATGAAAATGTGATTAAGCACACCCCTCTGGAGGACCTGGATTGGAACAGGAAAGAGAGGGATGATCTGGCTGAGATTCTTGCTCCAGTCTTAGTCAGGACTAAGGTCTGGTTCAGTAAGAAGATCCGAGAATTCAAGAGGCACTCAGGAGAATCCTCCTCCAAGGATGATTCGACACCAATAAGAGAGGCATCAGTTCCAAGGTCTGAAACACCAATGCAAACCCCTCCTGCCTCATCAACACAAGGACCTACTGAATCTACTCCCTCTCCATCTACCCAGGTATATAAGAAGAAACTCAAAGAGGTAAAGAAGGAGCCCGCAGAGAATGACCCTCCAAGAAAACAGGCAGAGTTGCCTATAGGGCCAGAGAACATCATTGTTCTCAGTGAAAGTGAAGAAAGTGAGATGCCAACTCCTGCAAATGTTCCTGAAGATCCAGCAGATAAGGACAAGGAGGTCCAGAGCACTGAACTTCCAGGTGCTACTGATTCTTCTACCGCCATTGCCTCCAGTGCTCTACTCACATCTCAGCTTGAGTCAACAGCTGCGCAGACCCTGAGTGTCATGAGCTCCCTGTCTCTTGGTCCCCTTGCTTCTCCTGCAGATTCTTCTTCCTCTTTTGCTTGGGTGCAACCTTTGGTTGACAAAAGGAAGAGAAAATCCTCCTCTCAAAGCTTGGGACCAAATTTCGATGCTGTTGCAGCCTTGTTGGGCACCACTCCTTCTCGTGCCAAGAAAGCCAGAACCACTTCCAGAATAGTGTCTGATGCCCAAGGTCAGCAATTCTTGGAGATTGCTAAGCCTACAGTAGACAAATCAGAATCAGACTTGCTGGCATCTGACTTGGAGCTTTCAAGAATCCCTATGGGAGAGTCTACTCCTGAAGGTGAAATTCACAACCTCCAGGAAACAGTCACAAGAGTCATTGGAAGGGTAGAGAAAGGGCAGCAAACTATTGAACAGTTGGAAGAACAAGCCCAGATTCTCACAGGTTTCATCAAGTCTCTTTTATCTAAGGATAAAGTCTTGGACCCTACCCCATTGACTACTCTTCCACCTCCTGTAATTCTAAGCCAAGATGAAGTGCAAAGTATCAAAGATATGCACAAGTATTCTGTCTATGGCAGAGCTATTGAAGCCATGGTGGATGACATGCTTGTTGCTGGATTAAACTTCATCGATGAAGCTTTCAAACTCCACGAAAAGGTGAGTAATGTGCAACTGAAGCTCTCCTCCACTATCAATACCATGGATAAAGAACTAAAAATCTGGAGCAGTTGTATAGTAGACCTTCGCCTTATGGGACAGACAGATGAGAACATCTTACTGGCGAATAAGATTTTCGATGATGCTAAGGACAATCTATCAAAATCCTGGGTCTACAGCGTGGAGTGGAAGATCAGAGTTTTGGAGGAAGCTTTGGGAGAAATGAAGAACAGCTGGCAGAAGGGAGAAGCTTTCAAGACACTGGCTGTTGCTGCTTTCAAGGATATACATTGTCATCTTCAGGATGAAAACTCTGGTGTTTCCCTGTCCTTGCAAGAAATCAAAGCTCAGTTCAGAGCTTTTGTCAAAGATAATCTATTCAAGGAAAGCTCCATCTCTAAGGAAAAGATGAAGGAAATTTGTTCTCTTCAATCTGCCATTGAAGAAGCAAATAAAGATTATCATACTCACGTCGAGTTTGATAAAGAGATGGAGAAGTGTCTGGGATTTTGGACTCAGTCTGCAGCCAACACGTCAGTTCCACGTGGCAGAGACATAGCTGAGGCATTGAAGAAATTCAGGCAGCGGATTCTGAAGACAGTGGGTCCCTCCCAGTAGCTGGCCACCTGTCTCCTTCTCCTTTCTTTTCTCTTCTTCCCATTCTTTTCGTATTCTTTGTAATTAGTTAAGGTATTGCAATTGGCGATCCTTAACTATTCTTTAAGTTAAAAGAAACGGTTACGAAGAGTAACTGACTTGTAAGCTATATAATGGCCTTTCCACGCCATTTTGCAAGGAGGAAGAACTTGGATATTTGCTGAAAGTGTAAATAGATCTTAAAGAAATCAATACAAAAGGGCTTTCCATTCTTTGTCTATCTAATTCTTGTTATCTCTGTGTTTTCCTTTAATATTGTGAAGATCATTTTGTTCCTAACTCGTTAGTCTCTCTGATTGCATACTGTTCAGTTTTGCAAATACAGTGATCTTGTACAACCAAGAAGGAACTTTGTGTCCTTGATTAATAAATCTGAAGAAGGTTATTTATGGAACTTTGTGTCTTTAAATTTAATCTCATTCAGCCAACGCAAATGATCTTGTCTTAAATTCTTTGAAGCTTCGCATACACGAAGAATTATTCTGCTATCTATAATTCTGAATGTTGCTATTCTGCTCATCTTCTTATTCCCTTTCCTCAGTCCTTGTGTAATTGATGATCCTTGTGGAAAACACTTTCGTAATATCCAAGTTTGACCATAAAACAATGTTCTGTACATTTGTAAATAAGTTCGTTTCTGAATAAGGGAACCTCTCCCATTAAAGAGGAGGCACTTCTTGTCCCCTGACTGTTGCTCTTCTAAAAAGTCGTATTTGACGACCAACATGTTTCACCAAAATGCCATCAACAAGCGCATATGGGATGGCCTCCAAAACTCTGAAGTGTCTCCTCTTTTGGGAAACATGGTTCATCTGGTTGGGCACAGGCCTTTCTTAGGAAGTGTATAATTCCTTGGCAGCAAGGAGTGGGAACATCAGTTTTCAATTTTCTTGATTGACACTTGGCTCGATCCAATTTGCCGGTGGGACTGTCAAAACAATCTTCCTTTTGCACCGTTTTCTTTTTGAAACACTTGGTTCAAAACCAGTTTTCCTCCAACACAATCCTTTCCTTTAACATTGGTGACCTTGATCTCAATGTCATACTCCATTTCACGGGAAAATCCAAAACCTCCGCATGTTCTTCATTCAAAAATACATTTGTTGAGGAGGAAAACTTAACCCTGGAAAGTTGAGAAATCCTATCCAATGGTTTGTTGTTTGAGACTAGATTTTGAACTTCTTCAAGCCTCTGATATGACTTAGGAATATTGAAGAAATGAAAGGAGTTAGCCAAAATAATGATCTAGGCACATTTTGGCTAAAGAAACACCAATTGGTTCTTCATTTTTTCATGTAAACTTGTTCTGTTGTACCAAGAGTAGAAATAGTATCATTACCACCAAATGTCATATAGGATGAAATCCTTGGAGAAGTCCTGGGTTGACGAGAGTAACAGAGCTTGAGAAATCATTCTTTGATTTCTTCAAAAATGTTCTTAGCCTTTAGTTGTCCACATCTGAAATGCCAGCTCTTCTTGTAACATCGTGCTTGATGGGCTTGATAAGGGCTGATTCAAAATCTTGGGACAAACCCTAAACAAAATTGATCTTCAAAGAAGCTTTGAAGATTCTTCTTGTGGCTTGGCAATGGTATGCTCATTACTTCAACTCCTTCTAGGTCAATTAGAAGCATAATCCTTCTTTGAAGATAATATAAAAAGGATCTTTCCATTTCATGAGCCAAAAATATGCACTTTCTTAGGATTCAATGATACTCCAAATCTTCCTACACCTCTGAAATACTTGTCTCAAATGAAAAAGGTGGTCTACTGCATTTTTGGAAAAAACAGTGATATCATCAAGGTATATCAGCACCACGTTTTAATCAAACCTTTTGAATGCCATATCCATTGCCCTTTGGAAAGTAGCACCAGTGTTGGACAAAGCCCAAATGGCATTTTCTTGTATGCATAAGTTCCCCATTTGGTGGTGAAGGCTCCATGTCTTGAACTGGTCTTCTTCTTTCACCATAATCTGATTGTACCTGAGTAGCCATCAAGTAGTTGAAAACCTCTCGGAGAAACCCTTTACAACTTGCAAGATTTGCTCCAAGAAGGGAGTGGGTAATGGTCCTTGAGAGATGCTCTATTCAAGTCTTTGAAATCAACACACAATCTGATTCTCCACTCTTCTTCTGACTGGAACCAAGTTGGCAACCCAACTGAATGCTTGATTGGGAATATGAATGTCTTGACTCTATCAGCTTGTCCAATTCTTTCCTCATTGAGAGGCTCCAATGTGTGGATCTGACTAGTCTTTGATTTCTGCCTGACTTGGCTTACCATTTGGATCCAATTCTAATAAGTGGTATGCTAAGCTAAGCCTTGGGATTGCAAACCTTTCAAATCTTCATAGCTCCAAGCAAACACATCTGGGAATTCTTGACAAAGTTGTATGAACTCATACCTTTCAATCACATTGTCATCTTTCCAATTTGTACCTTGTCTTTTTCTCTTTCACCAAGATGGATAGGCTGAATCCTCTCTGCTTGACCTGATCATGTTTGCTTTCTCCTTTCTAAATTGATCATTGGGATTAAAATATCAATGACTCCAAAGTGATAACCCTTGGGATCAGCTTGTTAGTTTTCAGCTGTACCACTTGGTCACCATACTGCATGTTCCAAAATTTTTCTTGATTCTTAGCTGAGAACTCAGCTTCTTCTTGCAAGAAATGGATGATTTGCTGTGTCATTAGAGCATCAAACACTTGCCAAGCTACATTGTTATCTGGCACTGAAGGCCTCACAATCACATGGATGTTTGGCTGTACCTTGTCCATTGCCATTGAATGCTTTCAACAATATCAAAGGCTGCCCCAACTGCTGCAAGCCTATCAGCAGCTTGGTTCTCTTTCCTAGGAATGGATTTTATGCGAAAGCCCTCAAAATCTTCAATGAGGTCCCACACCCTATTCTTGTAGCACTTGAGTAGATCATTCTTGATAGCATTTGTCCCTTAACTTGGTTAACAATCAACTCACTATCACCAAAGACTTGCAAGTTCTTTATTCATCTTCTTGATTAACCAATGCAATCCTTGCACCAAAGCTTCATATTCAGCAGTGTTATTAGAGCATGCAAACTGAAATCTAAAAGCTGAATAATACTTAACTCCTTGAGGTGAAACAAGCATAGCTCCACCTCCTGCACCTTGTCTACTCCTTGATCCATAAAAAAAAACTGCCATACCTCATTGTCATCCTTGTGGTTTGGCTTGGTGATGCTAGGAATAGGCTGATTTTCTTCATGCATGCAATAGAATCCTAGCTCAGATTCTTCTACTTCTTGATAAGGATAAAAATGCATGTACCTTATTTTCCCATTCATCAAGAGTTAGATCTGGGATGCTTCCAACCTTGGTGTCAGCTTCATCAGTGCTTGGGTAATCCTCTTGATCAAACGCTGAACAATTGGTATTGATCTGACTTGGAGTGTAAGGCTCAATGTGGAAGTTTGCAATAGGTTCAGATCTGATTGTAGCCTTAGTTCCATATCTTGTTCTAAACAACATGTGTGACCAATCAGCAGATAAATAGCCTCCAATATTGGCTGTGAAATCCCTTAACAAGCATAGGGCAAAGAGTGGTGGAAGGTCTATTACTGAGACATCTTGCAAAACAACAACATTGGGGCATGCATGCAAGGTAAGACTCAAGTTTCTAATCACTCCAACTGTTGTTACTGCTGTCCCATCCAATTGCACTACCCCTTTGGATATGGTTTCATACTGAATTCCCAGCTGATCAGCTATTTGTTTGGGCATTACTGAACTACTTGCCCCGGAATCAATCATGCAATTGTGTACTAGCTGATTTCCAATGATTAATGAAACATAGAATGGAGGGGGCTTCAACATTTTACCTTGTTGTCCTCCATGATTCCCTTCAGGCTGGGCAGCATTTATGAGCACTTTCTCTTGCATTTGAACTTGCTGATTTGAAGTTGACCAGTCCTTCATGGCAGCTTGTAGCAAATCTCTTTGGCCTGGGATAGATAGGGATTCCCACATTGATATATTTACATTTGTCTTCTTCATCTGATCAATGATGTTGAATGGTGATGAAGGATCTCTTTGCTGTCCCTTGGCTTGCACATTCACTCCTTGCACATGGGTAGAAACAACTGGCATTTGAGTTGGCCTAGGAGCTGTCCTTGGCTGCCCTTGTGCATTTGGAACTGGATTTTGTTTGCCAACCATTTGTGGAGTGATAGAAGGTTGTGGATTTCTTGGAGCTAATGGCTGTTCTTCACCCAAATTTCTCCTTTTTGACCTTGTGTTGGCTGCAACACTTTGAGGGAATTGTTTGATTCATGCCACAAAAATCTTCTGCTTGCCAATTTACCAAGTGTGGTGTCATTTGGAGCTGATTGCTATTGGAATGTTTCTTGTTGTTGGTTGTTTCCTTGACTGCCTTCACCCTCCACACCAGTAGTTGTCACCATTAATGCTTGATTCAAAGCACCATTGAAGCACATGGATTGGTTATGAGGTTCATTGCATGGAAAACACCAATCATATTCTTGAGTAATGTTGTTTTGTGTTGGCACTAATGCCTTAGAGGTAGATATGGCATTTGGGATTATAGGGCTGAAATGGTCTATTGGCAGGAGGCCTTGCTTGATTTATATTTGCAGCTGGATTGGAGGTCTTTGAGGTTGGTATGGCTACCTGTTAGGCTAAGCTTGGGGCTGGTAAGAAGGTCTAAAACCTTGGGCTTGTTGCCTCTTGAGTGTAACCAGCTCATTGCCTAGGTTTTGCAATTGCTTCATGACTTCTTGGAGTTCATTTGAGGCACTGGAGATGAAGTAGAAGCTTCATTTGAACTCTGATTTCTAGGAGTGGGAGATAGGAGCCAAATTAGGTGCTTGATTAAGTATTTGGGCTATCTAAACTTGGAAACAATGGCATGGGAGGTCTAGGGGCTAGTTTTCCAGCTTGGATCAAACAATTTTCAGCCCTAATGGCAATGCTATAAGCCATAGGGATAGTTATGCCTCCCATGGACTGAATCAACATAGAAATATCAAAATTTAGAGCTTTGAGGTAATAGAGAAAAGCACCTTCTACTTGTTGGCCTTGACTGCCACTGGAATTCTCTCCCAAGTCATTTGAAATCTGAAGTTGAAATCAGTCAGCTACTCATTGGGAGCTCTCTTGATGGTTGTCAGATGCTCCAAAAGGACAAGTTGTCTCCCTTCTCTCCAAATTTGCTCATGAAGTGCTATACATAGCTGGTTCCAATTTTAGATAGAACCTAAGGCAAGACTCCTAAACCATTGCAATGCTTTCCCTTTGAATGAAGATGCCAGCAATTTGACAGCCACTTGCATCTCATTGATTTCATGAATTGCACATGAAGGTTGGCAATGTCTTAACATGATCACCAGGGAGTGGTTTGATTCTCTCCAATGAAGTATGGAATGTTCTTCAAGGCTGCAATAGGAATTGGATGTTGTGCATTGAGGGCAAGTGGGCTGTTGCCTGTGAAATTGACATAGGGGTTGTTTTGTGCCATTCTAATTGGTCTTAAAACCCTTGTTGACTGAATGAAAGGCCTACCAGGTGGAGGAGTTGAAAGAGTTCTATTTGGTGGAGATGGAGACCTTTGAATCCTTCTTCCTCTTTGCCTTCTTCTTGGAGATAACTACAGGTATTCAAACAACACCTCTTCTTCTCCAACTCTTGACCTTGTGGTGATTCTTCTCATGAGTTTTCAGGCCTGCACTGCTGAAACCAGTTGATTCTTCCCCTTGGAGTCACCAGATATGTAAACAATAGCTCTTTTTCAAGCAAGAAAATTGCAGCAAATGCACATCAACTTTTTTGCAATAAAAATGAGACCTCTAAGGTCCCACCGGGCATGCCAAAACTATTGTTGCAAATCAGCAGCACCCCTGGATGCAAATCAGATTTCTAAATGATGTTTAGAGCATCCAGTGTGATTGCACAACATGGAAACCTCTCTCCAAGTGTGGGACTTGTGAAAATGAGAGAGGAATCTCCATATTAGAGGTTGGTTCCTCAAACTCCTCTAATCTAGATCTATATTTTGCACAACTACAGAGGTTCAGATCCTAATCCTACTCTAAATTCCAAGGAGACAGGGATAGAAATGCAAAAATTGAAACTAACTAATGATGGTGATGCACCAAAAGGAGTGGTGAACATTTTTGCCATGTAAATAGACACAAATTCATGAAATGCAACAAAAAGCATACACAAGCAAATAGATAAAATGTAAGAAAGGTTAAAATGGAGTCAAACAATACAAACAAAGGACTGAAAGCATTCACAGAGTTTGCACTGTCATTTCCATCTAAAGTGAAAAAATCTCTTGCATTCCACCATCAAAGAGGTATAAACCTATTACAATCTGTGAAAAAGGTCTGATTCTTGCAACAATTCACTTGCTCAAGGTGAAAGAAGAATTTTTCTATGCCAAAAAGTGTTCAACACTTCAAGAAATGAGCCAAATCTGGCTTTTACAGTCCATGGGTCGAGCCCAGGAGAGAGAAAACGTAAAAAACGTGGGATCCCATTCCTCATTGATGGAAAATGCATTAAAACAGCATGGAGAACCTTACAAACCCATACCCTATCATTTTTGACCAATGGAGAAGAATGAAACCCATTCTGTATTAAATTTGGTTGTTGAAATGTCATTTCTGGCCATGGACACATACCAGAAGCATTTTTATTTTTCTCTCTCCAAAATAGACCAAAATTCAAAATTGACCATAGAATCATGTATATAATTTCATAATCTTTCCATTGATATAAAGAACGTGCAAATCCGAGATCTGGATCAAAAGCTATGATCGTTTGAAGATTTAGGGAAAAAACGACCCAAAAAAACGGATCGGTGGGAAAAAAATTTCAAATTTTACCTCTTTTTTGTCTTTGGAAAATTTTTCAAAAATTCCCCACACTCTGCCTCATTACCCAGGATGCCACGTGTCGGGTGCTGATTTGCCGTGCAATTCTCTCTCCATCCCTTTCCGCAGGTTTTCCTTTGAAAATTTTGACTTTTTTATTCTTTGGAAAAAAATTCATTTTCCCCCTGCACCCCGCCACTTGGGACATGTGGCATCATTTGGTTCGTCGATAGGGGCTAACCTTTTGGGGAAAACCTTTACCTTTAAAGTTTTTCAACCAAAAAACTCTTGCTACAATTTCTCTAAGTCCTCCCCGAAGCTCCGAAAACTCCCCTTCTCCTTAGGACACGTGTCCTCCTCCGGTTGGCTCGAGCCAACCCTCCAACTCGCCCTTTTTAAAAACTCGGCCAAAAAACACTAAGTGAAAAGTTCACCCTCTCCTCCACCACTCGGGCTCCAACGGACACGTGGCCCATTCTCATTGGGCGCGGGCTATGCGGCTGATTTTGGCCTTTGAAACTTTTACAAAAACTTAGCAAAAATTTCCACTTCACCCCTGACGCCCGCGAGCCTCCCTGGACACGTGTTCAAGTTCCTATTGGCATGCGGGCCAAAATTCAAAAATTTCTCCTGCTCAAACACTTAGCCATTTTTTCACTATGCCTCCCCTTGTGACACGTGTCACACTGTGATTGGTCAGCGGGCCCCGCGGGAAAAATTTTGCGAATTTGAAACTTTTGACCAAAAAACTTGAAAAATTTTTCAAACTTTCCTCCAACCCTTGAACTCCCCTGCCACGTGTCAGCTTCCTATTGGCTGCGGGCCTCCAATGGGAAAATTTCCCACAAAAACTCCGCCGAGCCATAACTTGAGAAATATGAGGAGTTAGGAGGAAAACTTTACCTTTCTGGAAAGCTGAGAGAGAGCTCTATCTAATGGTGTCATTTCCAGAAAGCCTTGAGTGCCTAAAAATCAAAAAATGTAGACTGAGGCACAAGAGAGGAAAGAACACAATGAGTTAGCCAGCAAAATGAGCAGGGGCACATTTTGGCTAACAAGGCCATTGAAGCATTGGTTGATGATATGACAGTAGTTGGATTTAAATTGATTAAAGAGGCCTTCAAATCATATGAGAAGGTTCCAAGTTACAGCTACAATTCATTACAACAATCAGTGGTAACCTTGGAAAAAGAGCTAAAGCTCTGGTGTGAGTGTATTCAAGATCTCTGCTCAATGAGAAACACATATGAGAATATTTTATTAGCAAGAAAATTATTTGATGAAGCCAAAATGATCCATAGGGATCCAAAAATGACTCTACTTCATCATTAAAATCAGCACGAAGAAGGAAAAACAAAACATGGAGGTTCTGTCTTTTAAGTAACATGACCACTACCCTGTGTAGGGCGGCGGTTACAAAACCACCACCCAACTAGGGCGGCGGTCCTAGGACCACCGGTGTACATAGGGTGGTGGTCATGGCTCTTGCATACTGCAAATAAAACCTAAAACAAACAACCTCCAAGTTTGAAAGGTTGTTCATTTCTTTTCTCCTCCATGACCTTTCCCATTCTCCAGTGCATGGGAGGACATGAGAAAGGCTATAAATACATGTTTGTATAGGATAACAGGATCATCGAAACATGAAAGAATGTGAGCAAGAAATTATAGTGTTGGAATTGTAATTTTGTAGAAGAAAGGAGTGTTGAGACAAAGCAAGCAAGTAATTGGGAGGAGTGTGAGATATTATCTACTTCTCTTTCATACTTATTGTAATTTTTGTACTTATTATTTGAATTGTCCAATAAAAGTGGGAAGAAAGATAAATTTCCCTTCTCGGCTGGTTTTTCCTCCATTGAGGGTTTTCCATGATAAAATTGTTGGTGTTTATGAGCTTATTTTTCTTTCCTTTCCTACAATTGTTGATTCTAAGCACAGGTATAATGCATTCACTATAGTAGATATATCTGTTATTTTCTAATAGAAAGTAAAACAACAGTGATTAATTGTGATTCTATGGATAATTCCAAAGTTGAAGAGTTTATAGATCATTTTGGTATCAAAGCTAACAAGTATCCAGGACTGTGGTATTCGTTCTTGAATTTGTATGATAGTGACGAGATCTAAAGGTGAAGATACTTTACCTTTTGATCCAGAGATTTCTACAAAGAAGTGGAAATAGAGAATTCGGGGACAAATGGAGGAAGAGAACTTGGTCCGTAGAATCGAGATGTTAGAGACCATGATGGATAGGATGTTTAGAAGGCAAGAAGAACTTGCAGATTTACAAAAGACAACTTCTGTCAAGAAAGACTTTATGGACTCGATGGTTCGAGGCCTAGCTTGAAAATTTTGGTATAGGGAAGAGCCACCATGAGGAAGATTATGTGGAAGAGCATGAAGAAGAGACTTCAAACACAAGAGAAAAGGTAAAATCTGATCATACTCCTTTTAAAGTTGAGACAAAAGTTGAGATTAAAATATTTGAAGGACAAGTAGATGCAGAGTTGCTTGATAAATGGTTAAAATAGTTAGAAGTCTACTTTAGCATCCATAATGTCACTAAGGCATAAAGGATCATCTTTGCAAGTCTCAAAATGGAGGGACATGCTCTGGTTTTGTGGGAAACCCATCTAACCACTTGTGAAAAGAAGAAATGTCCTATTGTCAAATCTTGGCAAGAATTTAAAGAATTACTTAGAGCTAACTTCTATCCTATTGGATACAAAACTGACCAAATGATTAAATGGTAGTATTTTAGACAAGGCAGTGGTCAAAGTCTGCAGGACTATACTACAGAGTTTTGGAGGCAAGCCATGTTGCTAAACATGGACTTGGAGGATGAGGATATTCTAACCAAATACTTGGGAGGACTTCACACTCACCTTCAAAGAAAATTCATCTCCACAAAGCCCAAAGATCTCAATGAAGCATACATCTAGGCATACTACATAGATGATGAAAATAAGCAAGGAGAAGTAGAGCCAAGGGAAAAGGCAATCAAAAAATCAGCAGAAAAAGAGTATGGACAAACAAGTAACAAGGGTAAGTGGAAAGGGAAAGGTAAACAAGCTGCCACTACTTTAAATACTTGTAAAGATCCCAAGAATTTTTGCAAGAAATGTGATATCAATGGTCATACTGACACTACGTGTTGGAAGTTACATCCAGAGTTACATCCGAAGAACTGAACCAAGGACTCAAAGAAGTCCATGACAACAATAAAAATAGAAGGGGGGGTGGAAATCAAAGATGAATATGATGTAGATGAAAGTCTTGTATGCACGGCCACCAACATGGACAGTCAGGAAGAAGAGATGAGTAAACTATTCCATATCAAAATCCAAATCAAGAGAATTAAGGTAAATGCTTTGGTTGATATTGGTTCTCATTCTAACTTGATTTCTGAAGTAGTTGTAAAGAAGCTTGGTCTTGAGACTTATGAGCATCACACCCTTATCCTTTGGGCTGGGTGAAGAAGGGTGTTGAAATTTAGGAAACAAGAAAATGTAAGGTCAAGTTTGGGATAAATTCCTAATATATTGATGTTTTGGAAGCTGACATTATTCCACTTGATGCTTTTGATGTTGTATTCAATAGTCCTTACTTGTATATTAGGGATGCTATATTCATGATAGGGGAAAACTGTTATAGATAGGTCAAGGATGGGATCAGCTACAACATCCGGGCACACCAGCGTAAGACACAAGTTACTATGGTAAGTGCTAACCAAGCAAAATGACTTATTTAGGCAAATCATAATCAATTTTTTTAACTTTTGTTAAAGGATAAACAAGATGGGGTAGAAGTTATAGAGATTTACAACCAGGGAAAGCAATTTAGATAGTATTATTTAGTCTTTTCAGGAAGTTTTTTAGGCTCCAAGTGGGTTACCATCAAAATGAGAAGTAGAGCATGAGATTCAGTTTTTTATGGAATCCCCTCTACCAAATATTGGGTTGTATAGGAAATCCTTACTTGAGAGTACTGAAGTAAATAAACAACTCCATGAACTAATAGACCAAGGGGTGATACGTCTAAGCACCTCACCATGTGGTTCACCTATTGTGATGGTGCCAAAGAAGGATGGTTCTTAGAGAATGTGCATCGACTAACGCGTGTTGAACAAGATCACCATAAAGAACAGATATCCACTTCCCCACATAGATGATCTCTTGGACCAACTTCAGCATGCCAAATTCTTCATGAAGTTGGATCTCAAGTCAGGTTATCACCAAGTCAGAATGAAGGAGGAGGATATATGGAAGACTGCCTTCAAAACAAAACATGGTTTGTATGAATGGTTAGTACTTCCTTTTGGGTTATGCAATGCACCAACTACATTTATGAGATTGATGAATGATGTATTGGGGGATTTCATAGATTATGTTTCATTGTATATCTAGATGATATCTTGATTTTTAGTGCCACATGGGAATAACATCTAATACATTTACAGCAAGTCTTGCAAGTTCTCAGGGAGAAACAACTGCTTTAAAATATGAAGAAATGTGAATTTTCCAAACAATCACTTGTCTATCTTGGGCACGTGGTTGGAGGAGGGGAGCTACAAGTGGATCCAAAGAAGGTGGAAGCCATCACTAATTGGCCAACACCAATAGTAGCCACAGAGACTAGGATTTTTTTGGGAGTAGTATAGTACATGCGGAAGTTCATAATAGGATTCTCGATGATTGTAGTACCTCTACACATAGTGGCCATAAAAAGTAAGGGTTTTGACTGGAGTAAGGAAAAATAAAAATCCTTTGAGTTATTGAAATACAATATTAGTCATGCTCTAGTACTTGCTCTTCCTAATTTGCAGCAACCTTTTGAAGTAGAGACAAATGCAAGTGATTACACTATGGGCACAGTGTTGCTTCAAGGAGGTAAACTCATATGTTATCATTATGAAACTTTCACTTCAGAAATTAAAGGATATTCAATATATGATAAAGAAATGTATGCACTAGTTCAGGCAATGATGTAGCCTAGAATTCACAGATATAACCTAGTCACGCTGGCACATCACTCAGCATAGGATGAGTGCTCACCCAAAGTGCGCAAAGGTACCAGGTCCCTCTTTAGGGTTGTTGTAGTAGGATTTTTAGCATGATGAAGTAGCAAAGAAATTTACCTATAACTAATCCATCATCACACGGTGTATAACATAACCAAACCTATATGAATGAACATACTTAAGTGTTAATCACGACTGAATCAATAACATGCAATGATCAAAACATACAGAATAATACTCTGGTTCGGCCAATATCCTTCATATATTAATCATAGCAATAACACAGAAGCTTTATCTAATAATAGTAATCATGTGTGCATGGATCTGATACAATTATCTAGTCACATACACACATCTATATTTCCATCTCTTATCTCTCTATATTCATTTTTTTAACCAAGTAATTCAACTCATATATATAGGGTGGGGACTTGCCCTTCACCGCTCAATTACTCCAGAAATAGGTTGCATGCTAATAATAGCCACACACCATTTAAAAACATAGCCACACATGCAAGTGTGCTATCTATAGATCTCTTATAGTTTAACTAAGGTGTTGAATCTATTCTCGGATCACCTCCATGCAAAAGCGCTTCGATCTTATCCTCTAAAGATAGATGATGCGTGGCGCATGCAAGTCTTGGCGTTGTTTTTGTGTTCCGCATGCCAGCTCCTAAAAATAGAATTCATGCTCCAAAAATGGCTAAGTCCTGAATACTGAACTTTCCTTCTGGGCACGGGTTATTCCTATCCTTCCACACCTTTGAATCCGACCTACTTTCCTACGTGGACTCTCTATGTGAGTTCTGCTAAGTATTTTATCTGATCAACATTACCCCACACTAATCTCATTGTCTCCCCGAAAATGGTTATGTCCAAAACTAAATAAAGAATTTGAATAAGGAATTCAAATAAAAAATTTGAAAGAATAAAAGAATAACTCATGTTCAAGTGCCTATGTTTCACTTTGAAGTATCATTTCCAGATACTCTTCTCTTATCTCAGCCTCTAATGTTTTCCAATTAGTGAGTGCCTTTCCTAATTGTTCTGGTGTATCCACAACAATGGACTCTAGTTCATCTTGTGTCACTTCACCCTTTTCATTCTTCAATACCAACATAATGTTGGACATTGAAGTATGTGCTTCTTCCAGTACATCCATTATTTGCGCGATGAGTTTGCCAAGCTCATCTAACCTTTCCTTATGTGGCTACTATGCTACTATCAAGGCCTCGCGCTTTTGTTTTACAACTGTTAACCTTTCAGAACAGCCTAAGTTCTCATCTTTCATGGCCCTATGTACTTCATTGTCTTCGTCTATAGTCTTTATCTTAATCATTGCTTTAGGGGTTGTGCAAATACTCAAGGCATGGTCTACCTTTCTCAACTCTTCTTGGAGCACTTGCAGTAGGCCCTCATATGTTGCAATTTTCCATTCCACTGTGGCCTTAGCCCCTTCCACATCTTCCTTGGAATTCTTTTGTTCTAGTATTCTAATGGTTTCATCTTCTAATACCATTTTTACCAAAGTGTTTGCATAATACATCGCTAAAGGAAAATATTCTGGTACTTTGGACTCTAGATGCGGGCGTGCTTTGATCACATAATCCCCAATTTATTCCACCATGCTTAAAAAAGTGTCATAATTTCACTTGGTCGAGTCCTTCTTCTATTGTAAGTGCATTATCTCTTTATCTTTCATCTTTAATTCTTCACGTAGCACTTTGATCGTGACAGCCTTGTCTATGCTTCGCTTATCCACTTATGCTGATACTTTTACCAGTGTGTTACTAACTTGTTCATCTAACATAACAGTTGGATTTATTGTTATATGCCTGGCCTATGGTTCCTTTCTTAGTTTCCTTGATACACATGTTTCCTCGCACACATCAAAATCAGGCTCATCCATGTGGTTATGCATTGACTATGACAATTGCTTTTTGGTACACACCATTGCCATGTCTTCGTACATGAGCTCCCAGCCATATAGATCCTTTTGTGCGATTGTGCTCTGAAATCGGGCTCAGACAATCTTTTCCTTATCCTCTACATATCCCAATGATGGTGCACTATGTTCCTCAATTATTCTACCTGTCCTTGGCCCTTTTGGTAATCTAGCCTCAAGGTTAGGAGCCTATGTTGTATCAAGTGTTGCCTCTGATTTTTCTTTTTCTCCTTCTTCATCCTTCATCTCTTCATTTCTGGTATCCTCTTATTTTTCTTCTTCCATGTTCTGGGGCTCCTGCTCTGTCCCATGCGGTGTTGGAGATGCATGCGCGCTTTCCCCTGATTCCTCCACCTCCTCATCTAGCCTCAGCTTTCTTCATCTTTTCTTCTCAGTAGGTTCCTGTCTTAGTGAGAGGTGTGGTGACTTTCTCATAGTTTGAGGGGTTTGCATCCTTGTGTGTTTAAACACTTTCTTAAATCTTTGATCTTCTTTCCCAACCTCAGTGTCGTCTTGTTCGTCCTCCTTCCTTGGTGGATTACTCACATGCTCAGCTTCTTTCTTGCCAGTTGGTTGTCATCTCCTCTGCACTAAGCCTCCATTATCTTCATGCTCATCCTCTTCATCTTCAACCTGAATGGGCTTTAATGGATTTGGTTGTGGAATGTTCTCTAATGTATGTTTTCCCCTTGGCAGCCCTGGGAGCACGAACTAACTCTCCACATATTTATTATTTTCTATCTTGGGCTTCAACTAGATATACACAAGCGCTACCCCTGTGTCTCCCACAATGAGACTTACTAGCTTTATGCTCAATACTTCTGAAATAATGCTCTCATTGTATGCACTCCACCCTGGGTACACATACTTCTTCTGCAAAGTGTGGTAGTCACAATCTACCTTGTCTGCATTAAAAATCAACCTTTTTGTGTTTGTGAACCAATGGTCAGATGCTTGAAAGTACCTTGCTGTGAAGGTATAGGGGATTTTACACCATGGGCTCCATGTTCCATCATTCATTGGGAATCCTGCACAATGTAGAAATGCTGATAGACAATAAACTAAACTTGCATTTGTACCGAAGGTAATTCCTTAGGTATGCGCCACTCTTCTTCAAAGGCTGCACGGAGCCTATCATACCACATCTTTTTCCTTTGTTTAACATCATCCGTCATGGACCCTTTGCATGAATATTTGTCAAACCTTTCAGCTGGAGATTTTTTCTCCATGGGGTATTCCCATATTTTCTCCTTGGGTCCATCTGGTACCCCGATCTCCATAAACACTAATAATATCAGGAAAGCACCAAAGCTTATCTTTTTCCCAGTGTGTGCTTCCTCTACAATATCCTCTGCAATATAGCCTATAATATTATATACTATGCCCTCCGACATGCACTTTGCTATATGCATCCACATGGTGTTTACCTGTGACCATTGATCTTAGTCATTCAGCTTCGTGATGAGGTGTGTTACTGCAACTGCCTTCACCACCGAACAATTATTTAGTTTCCCAATATCCATTCCGTTCATACCCTTCATGTACCCCAACTCCTGACAACTCTCCAAGATAACAAATTTATCTGCTAATTCATTCTTAATATCTTCTCCAGAGGCCTTCGATCCTGTAACTGATGAGATCAGTGTGGATGAAACCCCGACCCTTCTTCCCACAAAGTAAAATAAATCCTTGTGGATTCTTCTCATCAACCATCTATACAAGGGCTCATACTTCCCGAAATATGGAAGCTCGTAAATTTGATAGACCCTAGTCCTCCTTAGCAACTTCTCTCCTACATCATCATACACTGACATATCATCCGCCGTATGCTTGTTCGTCCTTGTCGTGAGCAGGGAATCCAAGTTTCTTCTTATTGTCTGAAGTCTTGTGATTGTATTCGCTTACTTTTATCTTTCTTATATGTGATTCCCATTCTTTCCTGACAATGACCCCTTCTGGATATTGCATTTCCAAAAAAATTACTTTCAAGGGCCATTTCTTCTTCCTCCTCAACTACTACCTTTTTCTTTCCTTTTGATCCTTCTGCTACGGCCTTCTTGGGAGCCATTTCTACCTTGCAATTATCTATGAAATACCTTACTTTGTACTCGTTAATGGTGGAATTGAAACCCTAGCTTGATGCAAGTGTTCCCTAGATCAAATCACGAAACCACGTGCCCTAGTTCTTCTCTACTTTCCTACTTCCTTCAAACCCTTCTTCACCCAAGGATCAGGGTTAAGTCTTATGGTGTGTAACCATAAACTCATCTAACAAAATCTTGATTGTCTCATTCAAAAAATGTGTGCCCCTATCACTTGTCAAACTTAAAGGACATCCATACCTTGTAAGAACATTCTCCCATAGAAACCTAGTTGTTGTAGTTGTTGTACAGTCCTTCGTAGGTGCTGCTTCTTCCCATCTTATAAGACAATTTTTACAAGTAATGATACATAATGATCCAGTCCTACGCACGGCTGGTGAAATATGCTTGAAAAATTCAATATCCCATTTCTCAAATATTTTTGCACTTGTAATTGGTCGTAAAGGAATCTCATCCCTATGTCCTGGTCAACCTAAACGCTGACAATGGTCACATGCCTTGTAATACTCTTTACAATCCTTATACAATGTTTCCCACCATAAACAAGAAAGTAAGATCTTTCACGTCATAGCATCACTTGCATAGTGTCCACTTGCAATACCACCATGTGCTTCCTCCATTATATCCTTGTATTCATGCTCTAATACACAATGGCGTAACACTTCATCTCTACCTAACTTGTATAGGTCACCACTAATCAACATGAATGGTGCCACGCGTATAGCAAGTTATTTCTTTTCCAAAGCCTTCATGCCTTCTGGTGTCGATATCAGTCCTGTAAAAATACTACAATATCCTCTAATTCCTAATGGCATGCATTGTAACCTATACAACTGGGCATCCGACATGGTCTCTTCTATTGTTTGTGCTTCTTCACCTGATTGAATTCTAGACAAGTGGTCTGGTCCATAATTACTTTTCCCTGGTTTCACCACAATTGTAAATTCAAACTCTTGGAATAAGAGTATCCATCTACATATGTGCCCCTATAAGATAGGCTTGTTCACCAAATACTTCAACGTCATGTGATCTATATAAAACATACACGGTGTGGCTAACAAATACTATCAGAATTTGTGCAATGCATAGATCATCGATAAAGCTTCGCACTCTATAGTTGTATAATTCTATTCAGCAGGGGTCATCTTTCTAATAGATTAAAAAATGGGATGATCTACTATACCTTTGTTAGGTTAAGCTAACACCATGCCAATAGCCATGCCAAAGGCATCCACATGTACATGAAAAGGTTTATCCCATGAAGGAAAACATAAGATAGGCACGGTAGTAAGTTTCTCCTTCAATATCTCAAAGGCGCACTGTTGTGATTCTCCCCAATAGAATGTACCTTTCCCCTTGAGTAACTCTTCCAAAGGTGCGGCAACTTTGGCATACCCTTTGATGAAATTTCTATAATATCCTGTGTGACCCAAAAATCCACGCACCTCACTTTGATTGACAGGTGCTTTCAGGCCTAAAATGACTGCAACTTTAGCTGGATCAACTAACAACCCTTCCTTGTAGATTATGTGCCCTAATAGTATTCCAAAAGGTGTAGCAAAGATACACTTCTTGATATTCAATGAGATACTCAACTATCTACATCTTTCAAACATTAAGCGCAGATTGTCACAATGATCTTTAATAAGCCCATATACTATCCAATCATCTAGATAGACTTGCAAGAAGTTGTGAATAAAATCCTTGAATGCTTGAACAACTATCTGTGAGAATACAGCAGGTGCATTTTTCAATCCAAAAGGCATCACAGTATAGGCAAAACTACCCCATTCAGTAGTACATGTTGTCTTTTCTTGATCTTTTGAAGTGATGATACCCTAAAAACTCATCTGTAAATGGATATATCTCGCGCCCGACCACTCCTTATAATATCTCTTATGTGAAGGGCATAGGAAAAGGATCTGTAACGCATGTTGCATTCAACTCCCTATAATATACAAAAATTTGAATCCTACCATCCTTCTTGATACTTATCACCATAGGACTAACCCATTCTGACTCATCCAAGGGTCGAATGATTCCAGATTTCAACATCTTATCAATTTCTTTTACTTTCTCACATAGATTGGGATTCATTCAATAAGGTCTCTTTCTAACAGGTTGCACACCTTCCTTAAGCTTTATCTTCATTTCTCCAAGTGATTTATGCATACCTTTAAGTTCATGGTACCATCTAGGGGATAAGTCCTCATAGTCTCTAAGTAACTCTATGATCTTTGCCACTTTTGATTCTGACCAGTAGTCTCCAATTATCACTTGCTTAGGTTCTGCTTCTGTTCCAATGTTTACCTTCTTTGTCTTCATGGGTTCATGATATGCGCGCGTATCTACATATGCACTGTCTAAGACCTCACGTGCTCCATGTGAATGATCAACATCCAAGTTCTCAACTTCCTCATCATCAATTATGTAAACCATCTTCCCTTTCTCTTTCTCAAGGCAAGTGCGTTCAAGTAATATGGAGTCATCTTCTTCTTCTTCAAAACACGCTCCTGTCTCTGTCTCACCAAATAATTCCTGAATAAGCTCCTCTGCTTTCCCACTATCTCCCATAGTTATGCACTTGATAAAGCTCAATGCCTTGTCCACTTGTGGTTTGGTCGAGAAGTAGTCAAAATTTTGGATCATCCCTGCAGTCAAATCCTGCCAATTTCTAGTTTCTCTATGTAGTTTGGCATATACATACCAAGTGCGTGTGTAACCTTGTAGAGTAGAATATAACCGATGCACCCAAAGTGAAGGTGGTAATGCTTCCTTTCCTACTGTCTAGAGTCTCTCACACTGCTGAATGTGATGTTGAACAGGTTGATCACCATTATAAGTGTAAATCTGTGTAGGTGCATTGTTCCTTAAAAACCTAGTAGATAAGGCAATTCCAATCTCTTCCCATTCCATAATATTATCTTTATGAACCACCCACCAGCATGTTGCCATCCCCCGTAAGGTATATGCTAACATATCTCTTCTTTTAACATGTTTTGCCCATTTTACCTCCATGGCTTATAAAAATACAGTCAGATCTTTTGCTCCAGTATACCAAGGTACTGAATGACCTATACATCTGATAGAGTGGAAACCTTTCTTACAATCAACCACACACTTCACCTCACACCCCACCAGTTCATAAGTACCATGAGCCCAATTATCACAAGAAATACTCATATTATCACTGATAGACTGAGAATCTTCCCAATGCAGAATTCCTCCTTTGATGGCTCATTGTCCTCTGGGTCCCGAGTAGCACGTATATAAATTATGTTCAAGTCCTCTTCACTCAAAGGTTCAACATATGGTATGGACTTCCCATATGTCAAGGGTATTACAACCCTTTCTTCCTTGTTCTCAAAGCTGATATACCCCTTGTTAAATCTCAAATCAGCATTGTTTGCATAACACCAAGGGTACCCAAGCAAAGATGGAAAGTTGTCTGCTTCCGCGAGTGCCAATACCTCAAAATCCCCTATGAATTTGGCCCCTTGTATTGTTATTATTGCATCCTACAGAACTCCTATGGGAGTATCCTTGGTCTAGTTTGCAATAAACAACATATTGGATGATGGCTTCAATGGAGGCCTCTCCATTTTTACCCATGCATCCAATGTAAGTACATTCACTTCTGCACATGTATCAATCAATATGTTGCTCAATAACCAACCATCCATAATAGCATTCAAATTTATTTCCTTTTCATATTCAATGCTATCAAGAGGGATATTTACATGGAGTATCTATTTTTCAGTCTCAGTTCCCACGCACGGAGTATTCCCCTTCAACCAATTCCCTAATAAAGGAATAATATTCTCCTGGCGCAACATTCTACATACCTCTTTGATGTCATCAATATCAAAAGGGGCCTTTTATGTCTCCTTCTTATGCTCCATTTTCCTAGACTGCTCTTTTAAACATTGTATCTCACCCTGAAGATTCCTGAGAACCTCCATGGTCTCTTGATAGACTTCCTTCTGATGAGTTGGATCTGGATACCTAGCATGCAAAACCTCCTCCCTAGTGATTGTCAGCTTCTGGTGCAATGCCTCTTTCACGTGTGCCACTTCAGCTCGTGTGGTAATCTTCACTGTTACTACCTCAGGTTCTAGTGTTAACTTGGGCATCCACTGATTCTCTACCGCGCAATGGATCCTAACCATCCCTACACCTTTGTTCTCTTGCTTGTGCTGCTTACTGAGATGCTCATATAAGTCCAGACACTCCTCATAACTATGTCCCTTTCCAAAAATGAACAGGAGATATTCTACAGGAATTCACACCTATAGTGGTCAGGTGATCCACATGTATAACATGTTCCATGAGGGAACTCACCTCTTCCTCCACCTCGGCCTCGTCCTCCATATCTGCCTCGATACCCCTGTCCTCTTCCATGACCTCCTTCAAATCGCCCATCATTCCTGTCATAGCGCATTTGATTATAATCCTGATCCTGGTGCTCATTCTTACCCTTAGAATTATCAGCCACACTTGTCTGTTGAACCCCAATATCTATGGCATCATGGATCTGGCCAATTAATCTACAATCCTTAGTATCATGGGTCGTGGACCAAAATTTTTTACAAAAACAAGATACATTCTTCCTGATCGCGCATTGTAGCAAAGGACAGTGACTAGCATCATGATTCAAATGACAGATCTCACAGTCTAACAACAATGAACATACAGATATGTGAGGACAACTATCCTTGGTGTGACCTTCCACTTCACAATCTGTACACCAGATCCCTGAGTGTGTCTCATGTGCTGAATTTACTGATAGTTTCTCTAACTGCTTCACCATAGCCGCTATTTGTGCCTCTAAGAATGGGCTAACTCCAGTGTCAATGCTCCCAACTACCTCAGCATGTAGGGCTACCTCCAATTCTTCACGCAGATCAGTATATGTCTTATGTGATAACACCCTTCTAAATGGGGTAATTAATCCTCCAACAAACCATTGTGCATGCTGAATTGCATGTATATCATAAGAGAGCTTTGATAAAAGTGTCTTAAAATGGGCATCATACTCACGTACACTCTCAGTAGTGCCTTGCTTAATATCCTTAAGTGCACTTATACTCTTCTGCTCAAATTCTAGGATATGGAATTCTTTCAAGAAAGCATCCTTTAATGTTGCATAATCAATGCAAGTTTGATTGGGATCAAACTTTTTATACCAGTTATGTGTGCATGCCTGTAATGTAGTAGAAAATTGAATTTCCTTGCGCTCAGAAGCCAGTGATACCTTTCACACGCCACAAAATATTTCACACATATACACATGTTCAGTAGCATCCTCGATACCTCTATACTCTGGGAGATAAAGGGACATCTCCATATAAATATTCTGAGGTTGTTGTGGGCCTTGTCCACCTGATCCAGAACCTCCTGTATTTCCTCTACCTCTAGAACCACCAGATCCACCAGAACTAGAACCACCTATACCTCCTGATCCTCCACCTGAAGTTGGAATAGGGCCTGTAGATGTACTTCCTGTGCTCCAATAATAGTACTATACTAAACCCCTATAGTCTGTGAAGTAGTTCCACTTCTAGAGGTGAATCCAACATTCTACGTGCTTCATATTTTGTGCAGATGATGTGCCTGAAAATGTACCCCCAAATAATAATGAATTTGTATGTCCTACCATTGATGTAATTTCTTGCTGACTTACTCCCGCTCTCTTACTTCCTAAATGAAAATGTTGTCCACCTGTTGTACTAGATACTGGAAAACCAAGCGCAAGGGCTAGGTCATCAGGTAGGTTTAGATGCGCGCCCACGGCCCAGGTCATATCTACTGGTGCACTTCCATGTGAGGCCAAGGAGGGTTCCCTATCATGATTTCCTAGATGGGGGAGTTCCTGATGCTCTAGCTCCATGTCTTCTTCGTGAGCTTCAAATCCTTCACGAGCCATCTCTCTCCTCAACGCCATCCATTCTGCAATCTCATGATACTTCCGTAAATCCCTCTCGCGTGCCTCATCATACTTCAGCCACCTTTCTTCCTCTACCTTGTTGCCACTCAGGTCTGCCATCTTTCACCAATCCTATTCCTGCCCCCACGCATGGTGGGGTTTAGCTAGCCATAGGTTTATCTTCCAAGTTCAACGTTACCATCAATATCTTAATCACCAGCGAGAATACCTTGCAAATATGTTCCTATAGGATACCATAAAAATTGTAATTCAGCTACCTCTGGGCATGAATACGTCAATATTGAATACTCTAGAATATAGTTGTTTAGAACACCACAAAACCACATATCTACCACGCGAGTCCAGATCAAGTCAGCATCATACAGTGCTTGAAATTCCTCATGTGTCCAAACAAGTGTGTGATATCTCCAATTCCATTTAGATGCATATGCAGTCAGCCACTCGTACAACTCTACTGGAAAAATAACAAAGAAGCTCTCATATAAACTGTCATACAAATTTTGCTCTACCCAAGTGCGTGCGTTAAATCTGGATCCAGTGCTGAACCTTTTTGTGTATTCTTCCTCTAGATCGTGTATCCACTCTTCAATGCTTCGCTAAAGTTAACCGATACGTCTTCATCGCGAACCATCCTGGAAACAACTGAAAAAGAGGTCCCGGCAACGGAACCAATGATGTAGCCTAGAATTCACAGATACAACCTAGATGCACTGGCACATCACTCAGCATAGGCTGAGTGCTCACCCGAAGCACGCAAAGGTACCAAGTCCCTCTTTAGGGTTTGCTGTAGTAGGATGTTAGCATGATGAAGTAACAAAGAGATATACCTATAACTAATCCATCATCACACGGTGTATAACAGAACTAAATCTATGAATGAAAATACTTAAGTGTTAATCATGACTAAATCAATAACATGCAATGATCAAAACATACAGAATAACACTCTTGATTCGGCCAATATCTTCATATATTAATCATAACAGTAACACAGAAGCTTTATACAATAATAGTAATCTCATGCGTGCATGGATCTGATACAATTATCCAGTCACATACACACATCTATATCATCTCCTATCTCTCTATATTCATCTCTCTAATATCTTAACTATATATATTACGTATTCATATATATATATAGGGTGGGGAGTTTCCCTTCACCACTTAACTACTCCAGAAATAGGTTGCATGCTAATAATAGCCACCTGCCATTTACAAACATAGCCACACATGCAAGTGTGCTATCTATAGATCTCTTATAGTTAACTAAGGTGATAAATCTATTCTTAATCACCTCCATGCAAAAGTTCTTTGATCCGATCCTCTAAAAATAGACAATGTGTGGCATGCAAGTCTCAGCGTTGTTTGTGTGTTCTACACGCCATCTCTAAAAATAGACTTCATGCTCCAAAAATGGCTAAGTCCTGAATACTGAACTTACCTTCCGCACATGGGTTATTCCTATCCTTCATGCACCTTTGAATCCATATCCTTCTTATCCTGCGTGGACTCTCTATGTGTGAGTTCTGCTAAGTATTAACTACTGATCAAAAAACAATTCATCAATGAGAAGTATTATTTGTTGAAGTAAAGAAATCCATTGTGCACACTGACCAATAAACCATCTCTAGTATTAGGCAAAGCTCAATGTAGAAATGCAGCAGGTAAGGCACTTCTAGGGGTTGGAATTCTCATTAGCAGTTCCATGTAGGAATGTTCACATCTAGGGGAATGGGTCTGATACAATTTTTGTAATAAGGGAGACATGTTATCCAGAACTTCCCACATAGGATGAATTTCATGTTGTCTTGGCCACTATCTCTCAGATATGATCCCTTCACAAAGGAAGCTTACAGAGAGGCATATGCCTAGACATGCATATTTTGGGGTGACATTTCAGAATTGTTGTCCCAAGGGACTAAAAGGATAGGGATTGAAGATTTTATCTCAAGGATGGGATTCTCTATCTATATGGGGAAACTTTGTGTGCCTAAAGAAGAAATACTTTTATTGATGAGGGAACTCACATACTTTCAGAAAGTAGCATGACATTTTGGTGTTGGTAATATCCTAGCCCACTTGTAAATGTACATGTATTGGCCCAATATGCAAGAAGAAGTATCAAAATTTATATGTGGATGTAAACTTTGTTGTACTAGTAATCCTAAGACTAGGAAGGAGGGTTTGTATATGCCTTTGCCAATACCTACTCGTCCATGGGAAGACATTTCTATGGATTCTATAGGAGGATTACCTATGTTTAAACATGGCCATGACTATCTCTATGTTGTTGTTGATAGATTCAGTAAGATGTGTATTCTTATGGCATGTAAAAAGATAGTAAAAGTCCATGTGGTCCTCTAGTGGATCTTTTCTTCTACTAATGTGTGGGTGCATTTTGGTTTTCCAAATTCTATTGTCTTTTTGGAGGGATTCCAGGTTCTTAGGGAAGTTTTGGACTACTTAGTGGGACAAGATGGATATCCAAGTTATAGAAGAGCACGTTTTTCCATCCATAGTGCAGATGGAAAAGCAGAGGTGGTGAAGTCCTGAGGACTTTGGTACAGTTGACGCAGAGGATATAACCCATCAAATACCCAAGGACTTGGGATGAGTCCTTACGTGCCTACATTTAGCATTCCTATAACTGGGCAATACACACATCCACTATGAAGTCATTAGTTTGAAGCATGCTTAGGATATCTACCTATAAATCACTGGACATATAGTTGAACAACATGATGAGAAGGATATCACGAGACTCAGAGGTGACTAGAGAAAAAAAATTCATTGAGAGGATCTGGAAAATCCATCTCAAGGTCAAAGAAGAACTAGAGAAATCCCAAGCCAAGTACAAAGACATGATCAGCATAGGAGAAGAACATAAGCTTCATGTTGGAGATAGATTTTGGTTATACTTGAGAAAGGAGAGACTACAAGGTCAAGCACGGAAGCTCAGGCCACTACGATATGGACCCTTCACCATATTGGAGCAGGTTGGAGAAAATTTTTCGACTTTATCACCATCATTTATGAGGATGTACTCTGTAGTAAACTGTTTGAAAACTTGCACCTATATGAGTCATCCATGCTAGATGAAGATGAAGGACTATAGTTCCTTACCTTCCATTGAAGGATTTTATCTTAGAATCACGAGGTGAATTGGAGGAGGATGTAGTTCTGTAGCTACGGTCAGAGAGACTAGGAGAGGTCCGCCTGAGTCTTGGCAGATTGGACAGAAAGGAAAGACACCAAGGTAGGCTTGGTGGTACTCAAAGGAGAAAGTAAAGGAATTCTTTCCTCATCTATCTCCCCCACTAAGCTTTTTTGGGATCAAAATCCTCCTAAGTAGGGGAGGTGTGATCCATAGGATCCAAAAATGACTTACTTCATCAAAAAATTCAGCACTTTGAAGAAGGAAAATTTGTAAAACACAGAGTTCTATCTTTTGAGTAATATGACTGCAAAACTATGTGAAGTTTGGAAAGTTACAAAATTCATGCTTTGAACCCAACCAGTGTTGTGTGGTCATCGGATTTTCGGTCTGCATAGGGTCCCGGTGCTGGCTCTTTTAGACAGCAAAAAAAATCTAAAATGAACACCCTCCAAATTTGAAAGGTTGTTCGTTTCTCTTCTCCTCCATGACCTTTCCCATGTCTCCAGTGCATGGGAGGACATGAGAAATGCTATAAATACATGTTTGTAGATGAGAACATGGATCATCTGAAACATGAAAGTAAGTGAGAAAAGAAATTCTAGTGGGGAAATTGTAATTTGGGTAGAAGAAAGGAGTGTTGAGATCAAAGCAAGCAAGTAATTGGGAGGAAGTGTGAGATATTATCCTACTTCCTTTCATACTTATTCTAATTGGATGTACGTGGCAGGTTATTTGAATTGGCACAATTATTTTTGGAAAAAGATCAAATCAGTCCCTTCCCGAGGATTTTTCCTCCATTGGGGGTTTTTCAGGATAAAATTGTTGGTGCATAAGCTTATTTTTCTTCATTTGGCCCTACAATTGTTGACTTTTCTAAGCAAGCGGCTACAATTCATTCACTAGCTATCTCTGTTATTTTCTAATGGAGAAATGAGTAAAATATGTAAAAATTAATTGTGATTCTATGGATAATTCCAAAGATAAAGAGTTTACCTATCATTGAAGAGTCAATCTAGTGGGAAGGCAAGCCTAGGTTTTCAGTATTGATTGGAAGATCAAGGTTTTGGAGGAAGTAATGGGAGAACTAAAAGAATATGAGGTAGAAAGGAGAAGCTTTCAAGACTTGTATTTTTCTCTTCCAAGATATTCATTGTCAAGATCCAAAATGAAGCCTCAAGTAATCAGTTTTTTATACAGGAATCAAGGCTCAGTTCAACACCTTCATCAAAGAAGATATTTTCAAGGAAGAGTCCATGTCCAAACAGAAGATGAAAGATGTCTTGCTCTCTTCAGTCAGCTATCACCGAGGCCAACAAATGAATTTCAGGAAAACACAGAGTTTGAGAAGGATATGGAAAATGCCTTGGAATGTGGACCATGCCACTTCTAACACCACCATACCCAAGTGCATGGAAATAGCTGAAAAATTAAAAAAATTTAGACATTCAGATTCTATAAGATGGTGGGCCCCTCTAAGTACTCTATCATATGTTTACCACTTCTGGGTCCTAGGACACTTCTTTTATTTTGGGTTGTAAAACCCATGATGTAATATTTGATTAAAGACATTCTATTAATGTATTTGTTTAAGCTAATCTTTAATCTTTAGATTAAAAGAAGTTGTAATTGAATGTAACATTTTTGTAAGCTATTTAATGGGATCTCCATGCCATTGTTAAGGGTGGGACCCTGATACTCTTGAAATGTAATAGATTTGAAAGTGATCAATACAGAAGATTTTCCTTGTCTCTTATTTCTATCTGCTATTCTTTCTTTCCTTGTCTAAAATTTATGAATCATTAATCTTTCATGCTAAGAAACTTTGTGTTCTTATGATATGATTTAGTAACTTTGTGTCTATGGAATTATATCTGATATTATCATGTGAATGATTCTATTTCTATATTTTTCTAAGTACATGTAAGGTTATATTCTGCTATCTATATTACCTGAAAGTATTGTTGTGTTCTTCCCTTTCAGTTTCCTTGTTCTTCTATTTCTATGTATTGATAATCTTTATTGGCATAAAACATTTCAAAGTATCAAGAGTCCTCATCAATATGAAAGTTGTACATTTGTATATAAGCTTTGTTGCTCACTTTCAATAAGGGAACCTCTCCCATAAAGAGGAGGGACTTGTTGTCCCCTGACTGTTGATTTAAGCTAAAAGTCTAAAAACCAACATTTTTGGCGACTCTACGTTGGGGATTTCATTTTCAATGTATCCCTTTCTAAAATAACTTCAAGACCATTTTAGTCTGGCGACTCTAAGATATACACGTGGTAAGAAAGCTCTCGGGTAGAAGATTCCCATTTTCAACTTTTGGACAACAAACTTTCCTCTTCCTTTTCAGCAAGAAGGAACAAAAGAACTCATTCTACATGAGCTCACCTCCTGCTAAAGATAAATTTCTAAGAACAACAGTCCTCAAGAACAAATCAGTCCTAACCTATTCATGCTCTAGTACTTGCTGGAGTTACAGTTCCCCTTCAGTTCAATATTCCCAAAGATGGCAGCACCTTTACCTTGGGGACAACAGGTTGGGCCTCTTGCTCTTCCTCAACCATTGCATGAGTTACCCAGGGGTAATAGGAAAAGTATTTCCTAAATTCCAAGGTGATGGGAAAGTGCACCTAGATGAACACATTGCAACTTTCATTGTTTCCTGTGGGATTCTTGGGGTTGAACATAAATATGTTTCTGTCAGGATCTTTATGGAAACATTGCAAGACAATGTTGACTGATTGGTTCTATCACCTTCCTGTTGGATCGATTATTGATTGGACTACAATGAAAACCTAGTTTGAGAAACATTTCAAACCTGCTGAAGATGTGCATGCTCTCTTGGCTCAAATTTCTCATATAAAAAAGGAGCCACATGAACCCATGAGGGAGTTTGTGGCCAAATTTAACAAGTTGATTCATGAGATTCCACAAAACACTTATCCTGTAGATCAAATCCAAAAGTGCTTTTTCCTCAATGCTCAGTTGCCTGAAGTAAGTTATGCACTAAGGAGGGCTAATATTCTAACTCTGGATGTTGATCAATGATTGGCCATCAGTGTTGAAGATGATCTAATCATGTCTGGTAAATTTAAAAGAGAACCCTCCAAATCTAAAGCATCTTCCTCTTCTTCCCATGGAGCCAATTTTGATCAGTTAGTACAGAAGCTGGAAAATGATCTTATTGCTATCAAGAAGCAATTGGCTCAACATGCTCCTTACCAAGATATTCCAAGAAAGAATTTTCAACCTAGGAACCGTTTTCCCTCTTCTCTGACTAGATTGGCTATTAAAGGCCCACCCATCAAGGTTCTCAGTCAATGTAACTTGTGAGGTTCAAGAACCTGATGATGAAGAGGAGAATGAAGACTATGAGGAGCCTGAAGAAGAGATTGATGAAGAGCAGGAAGAACTTAGCGAGTCTCAAGTTCATTTCCTCACCACTGAAGGTATTGATGATGAAGACGCTTATGATGAAGTAGTGGCAGATATGAATAGTGAGTCATATGTTGTTATGACTCGAGAGAAAATGAAGAAGAAGGAAAAATTGGTACAACCTTCTAAAAAATATAAAGAATATCCTATAACTATTCCAGTAGTTGCGAGAAGAGGAGCCCCTATTCCCACTACCTCCACACAAAAGGTGAGTAATGCTAATTCTTCTCCTTCTATCTCTGCTTCCAAACCTCCTTGTCCTTCAACTCCTAAACTTGATAAGCCCAAACCCATTCCTAGTAATGATGCCCCATCCACCTCTGGATCTTTTGATATTATTGACGACATCAGGAAGACCAAAATACAAATCTCAGAGGTAGAATTTTACCAGACTCATCCAAATGCTTTTGCTAAAATGGTAAAATTCATCAATTCCAAATCCAAAATTTCACCCAATACTTCTAAAGGTCTTTTACCCACTCCCCCTCCTCATCTCAATCAAGTTTTTGTGGCTAGTTACTTCACCTAATGAGAAGATTAAACCATTTTATGTAACGCTTCTCATAGCCAGCCATAAACTCAGTAATTGTGTTATTGACTCAAGAGCATCAGACAATGTAATGCCTGCAAAAGTAGCTCATGCTTTAGGCCTGAATCTAACACACATTTGGTTCCTACTATTCTATGGAGAGTAGGGAAGTGCCATCTAGTTGGAAGAATCAAAGATGCACAATTAGCTTTCGCTTACTTTTCCAGAGAAAAGGGTCAAAGATAACTATTTTAGTAGCCAACATTCTTCCCTCATATGGTATGTTACTAAGTAGGAAATTTTTGTAGAGAAGTGGGAGGTGAAATCCAAATGGACTGGTCAGCACGCTCCTCATCCTGGTCAATGGAAAAATGAAAAATTTGCTACCATAGAGACAAACTGAGTACATTATTCAAAATACTGATGATCCAAAAGCACAAATACTCTATGAAGATATAGGGCATGGTAACTATATGATCATGTCAAAAGATGAGGCAAAAATTCCTAAGGGAGTGATTCATGATCCTAATGGCATTTGGGCTTTGCAATTTGATGGAAGTTGTTCTTAGCTGGTTTTGGAGCTGGCGTGGTGTTAATCTCTCCAAAAGAGAAGATTCATCCATTTTCATTCAAACTTTATTTTGAAAATACAAACAACACAGCTGAATATGAGGTACTCATACTTGGATTGAACGTGGCTAAATAAATGGGAGTAAAGAATCTTTGTGCTCGTGGTGATGCAAAGTTGATTGTGAAACAGGTCAGGGAACTTTTCCAAGTCAAGAATATGAGGTTGAAACATTATAGAAATCTTGTCTGGGATTTCATTGAATTTCTTGATGCTTTCCCCATTGAAGTTGTGCCAAGAGAAAGAACACTAGAGCTGATTCTCTAGCTATCTCAGGATATTTTTTGATTCCTCACCTAGATTTCTCTTAAGAGAAATTTTCCATTGAGATGATTCATAGGCCCAGTGTGTTGAATAATGCATGCAACTGTAAAGTTTTCAATGATGATCAACACTTTCTCTCTTTCTTGGAGCTTAAGGACAATTTAAATCAATTATATTTTGAAGGAAGTGAAACTCTTCCTAGAGAGTGTGTGCCCTCTAATGAAGAAGATATTAAGGAAGAAATGGATCAGGATGGTTGTATTAAATTAAAAGGTAACAAGATCCCCAAAGGGCTGGTGAGCTTAGAGGATCTGTTTGATAAACATGATAGGTACATCAAATCTAAAGCTTCTCAAGGGAGCTCGTCAATCTGCTGAGTATGAGAAGGTCAATATTGGAAGTAATGATGAACCCAAGATGGTAAATATTGGGAAATGCTACACTCAAGAAGAAAGGAGGAAATCATGGCGAACCTATTAAAAAGGTATGTTGATGTTTTGCTTATTCATATGATGATCTCAAAGCTTTTCAACCAAAGGAGATGCAACACTATATTCCCCTAAGACCTGGGATTAAACTTTTCAAGGAGAAGAAAAGGCAATACAATCCCAAGATTGTTGATACCATTTTTCAAGAAATTAAAAAATTACAGAAAGCAAAGATTATTTTCCCTATACATCATTCAACATGGATTTCCAACATTGTGCCAGTAAGGAAGAAATAATGGTGAGATTTGTATTTGTGTGGATTTCAGAGAATTTAAATCAGGCCTCTCTAAAATACAACTACCCTCTCCCCATGATGGATCAAGTTTTACAGGTTATCACAGGTTTTCAGAGATGTTGTCCATGCTGGATGGATTCTCTAGATACAATTAGGTAGAGGTCAGTAGCCTAGATCAAAACAAGACTACTTTTACTACTCCTTGGGGCACCTTTTCCTATAAGAGGATGCCTTTTGGTCTTATCAATGACCGGTGCTATTTTTCTAAAGGGAAATGGACTTACTTTTTGTAGTCTCAAGGGAAAATGCATTGTTATATACCTTGATGATTTGACTGTTTTCTCCAAAACAAGGGCAGATCACTTTCAACATCTTACAAAATAGTCCTTCAAAAATGTAGAGAACATGGGGTATCCCTTAATCCTAAAAATTCTTTCTTTTGTGTTACTGAAGGCAAGTTGTTGGGACACATCATCTATAAACTAAGGAATCCAGATAGATCCAAAAAGAGTTCAAGAAATTTAGTAGATTCCCATTCCCATAAACAAAAAGGGTGTTCACTCTTTCTTTGGTAAGATAAACTTCTTAAGGATATTCATTCCATATTTTACAAAATTGACTATGATAATTTCTCAAATGACGAAAGGGAAGCAAACCTTTGGTTGGAATCCTGAAGGAAAAAAATATTTCAAAGGTATCAAGGAAGCTATTGCTAAAACTCCCATCTTAACATGTCTTGATTTCAACAAAGATTTCATTAACTATTGCTATGCTACTGATAATAACTTTGTTGCCATACTAACTTAGAAAGACTTTGAGAATCATGAACTTCCAATTTATTTCATGAGCTATGTTATAAAATCTCATGAGCTAAAATATACTTTGATGGAAAAACATGCTTTTGCAGTGGTCAAAGTTGTTAAGCAGTTTCATTTTTATATACTCAATTCCCACTCTATTGTATTTGTGCCTGATACAACTATTAATTCTATTCTTACACAACAGGAGTTTGGAACTAAATGAGGCAATTGGGTGGAAAAGGTTCAGGAATATGACCTTGATATAAGGCCAACAAAGCTAGTCCGGGGTAAAGGATTATGTGAACTTATTGCTGAGGTAGTCTCAAGGGAAAATGCATTGTTATATACCTTGATGATCTGATTCCTTTTCTCCAAAACATGGTGCATATCACTTTCAGTATCTTAAAACAATCCTTCAAAAATGTAGAGAACATGGGGTATCCCTTAATCCTAAAAATTCTTTCTTTTGTGTTACCAAAGATTAAGCAAGCTATTGGGACATATCCCACTAAGGGCAAAAATGCTCATTATTTCAATTTCTTGAGGAGATTCATTCCATGGAAGATACAACTAAGGAATCAATATAGATCAAGAAAGAGTTTAGGAAATTTAAGATTCCCCTTCCCATAAGCAAAAAGGGTGTTCACTCTTTCTTTGGTAAGATAAACTTCTTAAGGAGATTCATTCCATATTTTACAAATCTGACTATGAGAATTGTTGAAATGATGAAAGGGAAGAAAAAATTGGTTGCAATCATGAAGGAAAGTGTGAAGCATGTCAAAGGTATCAAGGAAGCTATTGCTAAAACTCCCATCTTAACATGTCTTGATTTCAACAAAGATTTCATTAACTATTGCTATGCTACTGATAATACTTTGGTTGACATACTAACTCAAAAAGAATATGAGAATCATGAACTTCCAATTTATTTCATGAGCTATGTTCTAAAACCTCATGAGATAAAATATACTTTGATGGAAAAACATGCTTTTGTAGTGGTCAAAGTTGTTAAGCAGTTTCATTTTTATATACTCAATTCCCTCTCTATTGTATTTGTGCCTGATACAAATATTAAGTCTATTCTTACACAACAAGAGTTTGGAACTAAGTGAAGCAATTGGGTGGAAAAGTTTCAAGAATATGACCTTGATATCAAGACAACAAAGCTAGTCCAGGGTTAAGGATTATGTGAACTTATTGTTGAGGTAGATGATGAAGAATTGTCCACAGAAGCAGTTGGTGTTCCTGTTGTCCTGTTTCTCAGTTCAAAAGATGAGTGGTATGCTGATATTGCACATTTTCTTACTTACAAAGAATGTTAATCTCATTTGAGTGCCAAGGGAAAAAGAGCTATTAAGCTAAAGTCTGCTCAATATGTGTTATGGAAAAATGCTTTATTCAAGTGAGGTATTGATGGAAGATTCTTTAAGTGTGTGGACAAAAAGAAATAGAAGAAGTTGTTTTCATCTTTTCATGATCAAGCCTGTGGAGGGTGTTTCTCCTCTATTGTCACTACTCACAAAATTCTTTGTGTAGGATACTATTGGCCCACATTGTTTTGAGATGCATCAAAATGGGTAGGAAAGTGTGAAGCTCGTCAGACTTTTGTTGGGAGACCTAAATTGGTGCTTTAACACTCAAACCAATAATAATTGATGAGCCTTTTCAACAGTGGGGATTGGATTTCATTGGAACACTCAACCCACTTCTAGTGCTGGACACACCCATGTGCTCACTGCTACAGATTATTTTACAAAGTGGGTAGAAACTATTCCAGTTAAAAGTACTACTTCTGAGGTGGTGTGTAATTTTATTAAAGAGAACATCTTGATAAGGTTTGGGGTACCAAACAAAATTGTGACTGATAATGCTTCTAATTTTTCTTCTTCCGAGATGATGGATTTCTGCTATGGCTATGGAATTTCCCTTACTCATTCTTCAGATTATTATCCCCAAGGGAATGGACAAGCAGAATCACATGACTAAGAATTTGGTAACCATTGTTCGGAAGTTGGTCAATGAATCTCAAAGGAATTGGCACAAGAATCTCTATGATGCCCTCTGGGAAGATAGAATTACACTCAAAAGAGAAATTGGAATGTCTTTGTTTCATGTGTTGTATGGTGTCGAAGCTCAACTACCAGTAATAGTTGAATTACCAACCTTGCACTTGATTAAGGCTCTTGAGGATTCAAGTTTCAGTCAGTTCTTTGGACAAGAGGATCATGTATCTCCAGAAACTGGATGAAGATAGTATGCAAGTCTTTGATAGGATCTCTGCTCACCAATAGAAGGTGAAATATTTGTTTGACAAGAAGACCAGACCCAAAGATTTCTAAGTCGGAGACATTGTTTTACTGTGGGACAAAAGACATGAACCTCGTGGAAGTCACGGTAAGTTTGACTCTCTTTGGCTTGGTCCTTTCAAGATAAGAAAATTTGATGGAGAAAATTATTTCTATTTGGATTATATGGATGGATCTCCTCTCCTACTTCCTTATACTGGGCAGTATTTGAAGTTGTTCAAGTCCTGGGTGACTAGGCAATCCTTTTGTATATATTGTGTACAATGTTTTTTTTTGGTCTTTCCCTTTTTTGATTTGTTTCCCTTCCATGTGTTGTCTTATGTATTGCTTTGCCTTTGACTCTATTTTCCAAATGGATAAGGCATTGGTCCACTTTCCCAAAGTTTTTCTTTAGTTATTGATCTTGCCTAGTTCCTCTGTTCAAGTCAAGACATCCCCAGAAAGAGACAGCTGTTGTCACCCTCAAATTTATCCTCATTGTGAAAGACAAAATTTGAAAATTTTGAGTTGGTGCCCTTTAGAAATGTTTAAGTAAAGTGACGAATTTTGGAAAGAGAATAGAAAAATCATTCTTTGAAGTCATTTTCAGTGTTGTGCGGGTAAATTGGATATTTCAGTCCCTTATGTCCCAAGTACTATCGGGCCTCCAGTTCCCTGATTTACCACTTTCTCCACAATGCTCTGCTTGTGTGTCTAAATCAGATATTTTTGTTTTGCATGTCCCAAGTATATTTGGGCCACTTGTTCGCCGATTTTCCACTTTCATCGCACTACTCTGCTCATCGGCTTTTTTAGGTTTATGCATCCTTCATGTCCTAATGTCCCGTGGAACATATGTGCTCTCTGGACCCATTTTTCCCGCATCAACTGAATCATCTTCGTGCATCCCACGTGTTCTAATGTATCATGGAATGTCTGTGCTCTTTAGAACCGCATTCTCCACACTCTTCTTAGATCAGGTATTTCAGCTTTACGCGTCCCTCGTGTCCTAACGTCCCATGGACCGTCTCAGCCAGGTTTTTTAGCTTTTTCCACTTTTTGCCTTTTTGACTCATTGTGAGGGATATTAATTGCATACTTATAATTTTATCTCTCCTCTCGGCTATTTAAAGGGGGTGACAGTTCATTCATTTTTCACCTTTCCTGCACGTTCCCCTCGCTCGTGTTTATGCAAAATCAAGTCGTTGCTCGCATTTGTGGATTTTTTTTGCTCTTATAGGGATTGTTTCAATTTTGTGACATATTTCATCAAGGTTGTTACTCTCTTTCCTCTACCACGATGAAGTTCCAATACCAAGGGTTCGATAACCTCTCTTCTTTGGAGACTTCTATACTTGAAATCAATGACAATGAAGCTTGTCATCTGAATCTTGATGATTTCTGGAACAGACTTGGGATGTGACAGACCTAACTCCCATTGCTCAATTGATCAAAGATAGCAGGATTGCATTTACCATAGGTTTTCTTATTTCTGTGCAATGTGATGATACTGTGCTTGCATGTGGAGCTTTTTTCAACCCCCAGTCCAAAGAAATTGTTGATGTTCACAGCAAAGTTGTTGCATGCTTGAATTTCGAAGCCATCAGTGCTGCCCTACGCATTCTAATAGTGGAATTAGCTAATGTCCTTACTCTCACCTAAGCACAAACATAGTTCGATCACGATAGTGAGAAATACAAAGCTAGGGTAGATAAATCCTGGTTGAAGAACCCTAAGAAAGGAGCTTCCAAGCTTTCAAAAACATTGTTTAGGGTTGATTTCAAAGAAGAGATTTTAGGCATCATTACCCTTCTAGACAGAATTATGGGAGTATGCCTTCTACCAATGAATCTCATTTTTGGATGTGTCCCTTCATCAACATCATTTGCAAGGGAAAAAAAATTTGAATTGGAGTCAGATTATTTGGGAGAATTTGATATAGCAGCTGGTGAGTTTTCATAGAACCCAAACTTTCTATATGACCTCCTACATCATGTACACTCTGGTGGCATCCAGGGAATGGCTTGGCTTCAATTTTGTTGCAGACAAGAAAGATGCCCCCATATATGAATAATGCCCTCAGTTCACACTCAAAATTAACAACCATAATTTTAGGAGGGTTAATGATGCATTCACCATGTACATTGTGAGACTTTTGGAGGGTGATACTGCCAGAAGATTTTCTGAAGAAGCTAAGAATTTGATATCTGAATATGGAAGCTTCTACACTCAATTTAGGAAATTCTCATATATCAGGCTGGCTGGTTTCGAGGGAGAACCTCTAAAGCTTCCTATGTTCTGTAATGATAAAATGGACCTGGTTGAGATTTGTAGGCAACTAGATAAAATTCACCGAACCTGCATAGGGATAAGAAGATTCATTGGCATTCAATTCCCCATCTCCCTGGAAAATTATACATACAGAATAGCCCTGGATGCCCAGAACATTGACAGAACCATTGTTTCTCTCACTTTCAATCACTTCAAGTCTAGAACTTGCTTTGACATCAAGGGCTACATTGCTAAGAATTTCAGAATGGTTTTCTATCATCTTCCCGATACTAAAGACTACTAGGCTGATTGTGTAGATGAATTTGAGGCCATAAGAAGGTATTTTGGTAGATTTTCTCTTCAACAAATCATAGACTTCAATGTCTATAAAGTTCCTGAAGGGCTCATGGATGATGACGAGGACTTATAATATATGGAATATGAAATTTCTATCAAACACACTCCTCTGGAAACCATTGATTGGTTTGTAAAAGAGAGAGATGATTTGAAGGAAGTAATCAATCCTGTTATTGTAAGAACCAAACTCTGGTTTTATAGGAAGATGCAAGTCTTCAGGATGAACAAGAGCTAAGTCCTCTTTACGGGAAACCTCCTCTCCTAGGAAGGAGGAACCTGCATCCAACATGGAAGTGCTTGAGCAATCTACCCCTTCCTCTTCATCAAAGGTACCTGAACAGTCTACTCCGTCCTCTTCAACAATGGTATATCTGAAGAAAGGTAAGGCCATTAAATAAGAACCAGTTGAAGAAGAGGTTCTCTTTAAACATCCAGAAGTCCTTGAAGGACCGAAAAACATTGTTGTTTTGAGTGAAGAGATGAAGGAATGAAGAATAAGAAGAACAACCTTGTCATTACTACTGGGATTGAAAATAAAGAGAAAATGACTGAGCCTCTAGGTTTGATGGACACTTCTTCCAAGGATCTTTCTGAAGTGGTACCAACTTCCCCTCTGGAGACATCAGTGGTACAAACATTGAGTGTAACAAGTTAACTTGCACTTGGACCTATTGCCCCTTCTGCTTCTTCTTCTTCCTTTGCTTGGGTTCAAACTTTTGTTGATAACAAGAAAATGAAATTTTCTTCTCAGGTTGTAGTTCCCAATTTTGATGTTGTGGCATCCTTTCTCAGTACTACTCCTCCTCCTCCAACAAAGAAAGCAAAGACCACCTCAAGGCAGGTAACAGATTCACAAGGTCAACAGTTCATGGAGATTGCAAAGCCTAAGGTGGATAAGGAGGAGAATGATATTTTTGTTCCTGATTTGGTGCTTACAAGGATTCCACTTTGGGAGTCCACACCTAAAAGTGAGGTTCATAACCTCAGAGAAACTATAACCAGAGTCATTGGACAAGTGGAGAAGGGCAAACAAACTATGGAGCAATTGGAAGAACATAATCAAGTTCTCTCCAATTTTATAAAATCTTTGTTGGCAAAAGATAAGGTCTTGGATTCAACTCCATTGACTACTCTTCCACCCCTCATTATTCTAAAAAAAGATGAAGTTCAGACTATCAAGGATATTCACAGATATACTACCTATGGGAAGGCCATTGAAGCATTGGTTAATGATATGAAAGTAGTTGGACTGAAATTTATTGAGGAAGCCTTCAAGACATGGAAAGGTGTCTAGGTTGCAGCTGAAATTCACCACAACAATCAGTGGTTTGGAAAAAGAATTAAAGCTCTGGTGTGAATGTATTTAAGATCTTCGTTTGATGGGCCAAACAGATGAGAAAATATTGTTGGCAAGTAAAGTATTCGATGAAGCCAAGAACAACTTGTCAAGAACATGGATTTTTAACATTGAATGGAAGATTAAGGTTATGGAAGAAACATTGGGAGAAATGAAAAATATGTGGCAAAAAGGAGAAGCTTTCAAGGCTTGTGTTTTGTCTGCCTTCAAAGATATTCATTTCCAAATTCAGAATGAAGCCACAGGCGTTCCTTCTTCCATTCAAGAAGTCAAGGCTCAGTTTAATGCCTTTGTCAAAGAAGATCCGTTCAAAGAAGATTCAATGTCCAAGGAGAAGATGAAGGATATATGTTCCCTTTAGTCAGCTATCACCGAGGAAAACAAAGAATTTCTGGGAAATACAGAATTTGATAACGATATGGAGAAGTGCCTTGGTACATGGACTTATGCCACCTCCAACACCACCATTCCAAAATGCATGGAGATAGTTGAGGCATTAAAGAGATATAGGCATGAGATTCTTAAGTCAGTTGGCACTTCTAAGCCTCATTTGGATGTTTCTACTTCAGAGTCTTAGGAAACTTCTTTTATTTCAAGGTTGTGGAAACTTTGATGTAATTTGTAATTAAATACTTTCTATTAACGTATTTCCTAAGTAGTATTTAATCTTTTGATTAAAAGAAGTTGTAACCAAATGTAACTGTTTAGCAAGCTATTTAATGTGCTCTCCATGCCATTGTTAAGGGTTGGACTCTGATACTTTTGAAGTGTAAATAGAATTGAAAGAAATCAATACAGAAGGATTTTTTCCTTGTCTCTATCTTCATCTGTTACCCTTTCTTTCTTGTCTGAAATTTGTGAATCATCAATCTTTCATGTTAAGAAACTATGTGTTCTTATGATATTTTTCTAAGTACATGTAAGTTTATATTATGCTATCTATATTACTTGAAAGTACTTTTGTGTTCTTCCCTTTCCATTTCTTTGTTCTTCTATTTCTATGTATGTATTGATAATCTTTATTGGCATAGAACATTTCAAAGTAGCAGGAGTCCTCATTAATATGAAATTTATATATTTGTATATAAGATTTTTTGTTTACTTTTAATAAGGGAACCTCTCTCATAAAGAGGAGGGACTTGTTGTCCCTTGACTGTTGATTACTAAAGTACTAATCTAAAAACCAACAGGTTTGTACTTGTTTTCCCTATTAAATGAGCTTGTTTCCTTCTCATATTGCATTGCTTTTTGTATGTTACATTCAGTTGGTGTTTTAAGCAAAGGAAAATTGTTCGTAGTATGGATTTTCATGTCATTCTACTTTTTTCGTATGCTTGTATTTTTAGTAAGGACCAATGACGTAGATATTTTGGTAATATGATGACATTGAAGTTGTTCCAATACAAGGGATGAAATCTAGTTCTTCTCTCTTCTTATCCATATTTCTTCTACACCACCCTCCTATCAACACTATTCTTTCGATTCACCTGGGGCATCCTGCCCCTACCCATTCTTCTATCCATTTCTCACCTTTTTTGATCATCGATCACCTTCTTTCATCACCCCACCGACACTCAAGGTGGCATCTCTCACTTCTACTAATGTTTTCTTCTACGCCTTCAAATTTTCATTTTTCTACTATCTTTAAAGTGACATCACTTATGCCACCCCCAAAGAGGGGAAAATGTAGTGTAGACACCTAAAATTGGTTACTCAATTTAGTGTCCCTTCTCATCCGTTTACTTGCCTAGGTAACCTGGGGCACGTTTACGTCACCAACTATCCCCTTGGGATATTATCCAATTTGTGATTTAATCACTTATTCCAAATTTAATTCATCCCATCACATCTTACCCATGAGTGATTAAATATTAAATATTTAATTACGCTTCTTCCTATGCATCTTAATCACTTATATCCACCCCAAATTTATTCTATCTATGCATCGCATCTATTTTTAATCTTCCCTAAGCGGGATATTTTCCCATAGTCGGGATAAGTCTTATCTTTCTCGAAATCGATCATTTTTAGCCACCTCGGGAGTCTTTTCCGCGATCGGCGCCGACCCATACAGTCGGCGCCGATTTTCTAGGAGCAGCGCCGATTATAAAAGCCGGTCCATAGCTCAGTTCTAAGGACCGAAAAAAAGGGACGAGCGAAAAAGAAAGCACTTACGCACGAACAGAGAGCGAGAAAGATTCAGGTTGCAAGAAGGAGAGATCTTTTTAGCATCAATTGTCTCAGTTAGGGCAGATCCTATCCTAATCAATCCCTGAGAGGAGCACCGTTACTCTGCCCGTATCATATCAACATCATCACACACCACCGTCTATCATCTGGTGACTCTGTTCCAGTGTCTCTCCATCTTCGGCACATCCAGCAGACCACATTCATATTCCAATCCCCGAATCTCATCACACAGTCCCTGATTGGTTATTCTACCTTCAGTCGACGCCGATCTTACCCAGTCGACGCTGATCACATCAGTCGCCACCGATTCTACCCAGTCGACGCCGATTTCCCTACAGACAGGTAAAAGGTCACAGGTAACACAAATCCAGCATTATTTCCCAGTTCCCTGTTTTCTGTACTTTCTGTCTACTGTTCAGTTTCTGCTTTATTACTGCAATCAGAAAATCTAGTCTTTATTTACATCTTTTATCATGTATGCTTCTTTTCTTTATTGAAAACGTGGACTGACATCCGCCAAGGAAGCTTATCGCTTCTCGGACCCGCTTCTCGGGCAGTCCACCCAAATATCTTCTAACGCCATCTTTTTCTGTCAAGCACCGGTGTTTTGCAGGTTACTCGGATCTATTGTGCAAATTGCTCGTGTGCGCCCGTCTTGTCTACATCGGCTTCCTCATCCGTCTACATCTTCATCAGGTATCGATTTCATTGGAGTTTTTCAGGGTTTTTTTGTGTTTAGTTTGGTACATTAACTTGGACAGGTAACAAACGCGAAATTCTTGATCTACATTCTGGCATGCCGGTGGGACCCAACCAAAGTCCCTTATTGGTAAGTTCATTTCTTTTTTTTTAGTTTTGAACTTTATTCCTTCTCTTCACTGATTTTTATCAGTCCTATTTGAGCATTTCTATTCATCATTTCAATCTTGCTTTTAGGCGAAATCATTATCTTGAAATTTTTCTATTTCCTTTAAATAGAAATTTTTCGTTTCGCCATTATCTGGATGTATCTTTCCGGATCTTGTTTGTTGTTTGCTTGATCTTTTCTTGCGGAGCACTTTGCTTGTTCGTGGGATTGTTTGAGGGGAAGAGCTCAACAACGCGCTTTTTGAAGTCCACACACCTTGGAGAGCTAAACCTACAAGTATTCCTCTTTTTCGGTGTTTTCTCCTTTTTAGGATTTCTTTGTTGGTTGTCTATCACATCCAAACACTTCAGTTTTTTGGTGCTTAAAAAGAACTTAATCGCATTTGGGGGAAAAAAAATCTGTTTGACTTGTCTTCATCGAAATCAAACACTTCGTTTTTAAGTGCTTAAAAAGAACATTTTCCTTTGTCATTGTTGTTGCATGCTTTTTCATCTAGTTTTGATTAGGTTGGAAAATTGATCAAAATCGGTAGTGACACTATTTGATTTTTATTTTTCACACCCTTGCACACAAAGCCAAAATCACTAGGTATAAAGCATCTAAACAAAACTCCTTCCCTGGCCTCACCTACTTGGAAGTGATATCCAAGAGGAAGAGCCTACGCGGTACTCGGGCCGCGCTATAAATTCACGGAAGATTTTGGTATATATTGGCAAAGCACCCGACTCCCTTATCGCAGCGGTGTGTGAAGTGTGGGGGTAGGCCCCTATATCAAGCCACGTACCGGTCTTTTACTGAAGTGCCTTCGGGACTCCTCACCAAACATTACCCAAACCATCCTTAGTTTGGCTATCTGAGTAGTTCCTGTTCTAAAAATCCTTCCCTAACATTTTCTTTTCTTAAAAGCATCAAAATTTAAAGGAGATAATCACTTGCGCTGCTTGAATTGTTTGTGCATTAGCTAGGACAATCTTCTTTCTTGCTTTGTTTATGACGGTTATCACCCGGTCACAATCTAGGAAAATGGCCCAACAGATTCCTCCTCCTCCGAAATCACCACCAGCGTGGATGTTTCGGCACCCCTCCCATCTTCCTCGGGACCGCTGTTAGTTGGTTCCCCGTCATGGTCGTATAATCCCTTCTATCAAACCAAAGCGCCCCATCACGTCCAGCTTCTCCTAGTCCCTCCGAATATCATCTGGCTCGGAGTATGTTCCTCACGGGGGGGGGATCCTGAATTTCAGCCTTCCTCGATCGCAATCCAATAGCCCTCATGGACTACCTAGTACACAAGTCGATCCAAATATCTGACCAAGACCACCAATCCGACAAGTGTACAATTATCCTCATGGATCATCCCAGGCCTTTGTAGAACAACTTTTGCACCATCTCTCTTGCCTCGAGCCACGGAGAAGGGCGAAGCCCCTATGCCTCCCCCTTTCTCTTCCACCTACCATGTCGACTAGTTCTCAATTAGTCTTACCTATCCCTAACTAACACGCAGTTACCTCGAATATTCCACAACCCATTTCTGAGAGGTCTTCTGCCCTGGCTATAATGAATGCGTCTGCACACCCACACATTGCCGTCAATTCGTCTATGCCCTCCATTGTGTCTCAAGGTCAGTACCTCTTCATGAGCCAACCCCCTCCGGCTAGTCAGTTGGTTCCTACTTCTCGTCCTCCAGTGAATCTTTCTTCCAAATATTCCAGCAACTGCAACCTTCGCCCATCCCCTAGTATCGGCACCCTTGGTACCAAATCCGGCGGTAGTAGAAGGTCCCTTTTAGGTCTTGTTCCCCAACATGTCCAATCTAACCAACACCCATGTTCCTCAATCTGTCCCTATTCAATCAACAAACATAGGAGTCCACCAATCACAGGTTCCATCCGTCACCCAACCTATATTTTCTCAACCACTTATTATCTCACAGCCTTCCTATACGCAAGCTACCTCACAACAAATACCCACCGGTGTCACCCAGAACACCTGGTTATTCCTCTTATCATCCTATCCAACAACAGATGAATCCCCCATTGACATCTCAACAACATCCACCACTTGCTTCTTATTTAGGACATACCAATGTACCTCCTCCCCAATCTGACGTAGTTCAAATTCTCTTCAAGAAAATTGCAGACTTGGAAGCCTCCACAAAAGGGGCCCGTCCTTCATACTCCTTTGAAGAAGTGTGCAATGAACCCATTCATCCTTCGGTGGATTTTAAGCCTTATCCTCCCCAATGGGAACTTCCCAAATTCTCAAAATTTCATAGTCGGGAAGACCCCCAACAACATTTGCGAGCATTCAAACATGCTTGCTACCTTATCGTCCAGGATCAGGAACTCATGCTCCGTACCTTTCCTATGTCTCTAGCAGGTCCCGCTTTAGACTGGTACAATAATATTCCTCAACATTCCTTATTTTCTTTCTCTCAATTTGGCTCAGATGTTTGTTGAAAACTTTTCAATAAATATGCCCATAAGATCTCAATTACAGATCTTTATAACATTTGCCAATTCGACGATGAGTCTATTGCAGACTTTGTCGCTCGTTGGAGAGGGATAATCAACCAATTGTCTTTCTCCCTTCCCCAATCCCAACAAATCGAGTTGTTCACCTCGATCTTGTGCTAATCACATTTCTTCCACTTAAGGATCCAAACTTTTCATACCTTTGAAGAAGCCTTTACGATGGCACGCAAACTTGAATCTCGCGCCATTGAACAAGGGAAGCTAAAACTTCGCTCTAAATCTAAACCAGATTTCTCTCGGTTCACCAAACCAAATTCTTTTCCCTTCTAAAGATAAGAATCAAGGGTCCACAAATGCTATCGTATTAAAAAAACATCAAGAACCGATAGTACTTCTAATCAACCACCACGAAGAGAATTCCTCATCTTCTCGAAAAGGGGCTTCATCATCACGATCCTTTGCTCCCTTGGGGGAATCATATGCCTCTATCTTAGAAAAAATGTTGGAAGTTCGCATGATCGAACTTCCACCCATTAGGGATATTGATGAAGGCCGAGAACGCCCATTCTGGTATAGGGAAAACGATTTCTGTCATTATCACAGAACCAAAGGTCATGATATCGAACGATGTCAGACTTTCAAAAATCTTGTCCAAAAATTCATTGATAAAGGCGAGCTCATTCTGGATAACCCAAATGCTCCCCCAAATCAAGCACTGGACGTTTTTAAAAACCTTTTCCCAATCATGCCCCGAAAATCATAATTCTTCGGAATCTCAAAAACCAAACACCCACACATCAATTTCATCTCTACTGAAGAATCTTCTTCTGAAACCAAGCCATCTACGAACACATCAATCGAATCAGAACCCTCCTTCCTCTTCATCAATCACGGGAGTTCCCAATATCTTCAGATAGTCCATCTTTGAATATCCCTACATTACCAAGCACGGAGTCATCTCTCTCTCCGCTCCTTTGTCTGACCTTCCATCTATACCCGAGACAGTGTCATCCTCATCTGTCTCATCATCAGACATTCTTTCAATGCTCGAGGCAATCACATCCCTTCGAGTTTCCACTACGGACACATCCACTTCTGTTGCTCCCATTCCCGCTGTAACTATGCCCTTGGTAAACGTACCTATCATTGTGCCAACTTCAACGGAAGAATCTTCGATTTTGACCCTTCCTATCTCTTTTCCTACAGTAGTTTCACCCATGATTACTGCATCAGAAGTAGTCCCTTCCCAAGGAACTGCTTCATCATCACCCCCCTTCTTCCATCACCAATGTTACTTCACCTATTCAGGAAAAATCAAAAGAAAGTAAGCACCAACACCTGCACACTCTGGATTCCTCAACCTAAACCGCGACAACCAAAATCTAACTGTTACACCATCAGTACCGTCCCACTTGCTTCCTCCGAAAAGGTTACAATCACCTTATGCCGTGGAAGTTGTCACCATCCCTGAAAAGGGAAAGCCCATATTTTTGGACCATCAAACTCTTGGTGCTCTTCCACAAAAAATCTCTCTCCACGCCTCATAAACGATTGGATTTTCCCGCTGAGAAGGCGTCTTCTTCTACACATCCATCAAAGCCATCATCTTCTTCCACAAACACATTCTCATCAATATACCCCAAAAAGTAGGACTTACCTACTAAAAGACGGCACCCTCTTCTATCAAGATCATCATCTTCATTACCAAAAACCAAAGCACCCTATATTCCTCCTATTACACCTACTTTGAGGACTTCTTCCTCATCTAAATCAACATTATCTAAATCATCGTAAATTCGACTAAGCAATCCCCTTTATCTCCAAAGACCGCAAAACTTGTCACATCTCCATCCTCCTCAAAATCTATCTTAGGGGCTCCTCCTCCACCAAAGTCAATCATGTCTCATTTACTCCCATCCCAAGCACCCAAGACTGCTCCTCCAAATGTCCAAACAAATAAGAGGATCCCTAATAAAACTGTTAAACCTAACATGCAAGTTCTTTTACCTCGGTAGTCGGTTAATGTAAAAGAACCATCTTCATCATCTCCATCCTCATCTTCGTCTACCGGATTCTACACCGAAATCCTTCATCAACTTATCCAATCTTCATCCATAACCCTTCCTCCGATTAAACCATATAACCCGAAAGGAGTGAAACCTGCTTGGTTTAACTCTGATTCGATTTGTGCTACCACCGTACTCCGGGTCATGATACTGAGGGATGTAAAGCTCTTCAAGCCGTTGTCAAGAACCTTTTGGAAGAAAGTGACCTTTTGCTGGAGGAGGAGGAACAAGTACCTCCTGTCATCTTAGCCCCATCTGAGAACCTCAACCATCCACTCAGACCTCTAGTGGTTCCACTCCAACTTGATCTTCCACCTTCTCAAATTGACACAATTCATATATCGCCACTAGAACCCAACGTTATGATAACCCATCTTCATCTTCAGCATCTAGACCACGGGTTGTCATTTCTGCAGCCCCTGAAGGAGTTCTCCTTCCTCATCAGCCCCACGACCCAAGGGTCTCTATGTGCTGCACCCTCGGGCTCAAGTTCCCGTATCTGTTGAGGAGAGTGTTATGAAACAACTCACCCAGGCTCCGGTCAAAATGTCTCTTTTTGACCTCATCCAATCCTCTCCACAACATCGCCAGGCTCTAATTGATAATCTGCGTCGCATTGCAGTGAATTCCGATGAGCCCCAGCCCTACGAGTTGGTTGTTGGATTGAATGGACCATCAACCGCCATTTCTTTTGAGGATTCAGAAATTCCTCCTCTTTCTTCAGAGGATTTGGAGGCTCCCCTCTTTATCACAGTCCAAATCAATAACACTACCGTTAAAACGTGTTATGATCGATAGTGGAGCTGCACTCAACGTCATCTCCTCCCACACATTCGAACAACTTAAGTTACCAAAGAAATGTGGTGTCACCCCCGCCTTTCGCCCTTCGATCATTTAACGATCAGCTAGCAGTTACTTTAGGAACTGTGGTCTTACCCATTCGAGTAGGTAAGAAGCTGCTTCATGAACTCTTCTATATTGTCGAAGGAAAATTCCACTATAACATGATCCTCGGACGCTCCTGGATTCGTGCAATGCATTGTGTCCCATCCACCCTCCATCGATGTTTAAAATATCAATATGAGGGCAAAATATATACTCATCCAGGAGATCCTTTTCCTTCCGCACAATGCGACATGACCATAAGGTCTGCCCCTCTAAAGGAAAAACTTCTTCTCCTGATGGGGCCTCATCTTCTTCCATACCTGCAACCAAACTACCGGATTTACAAAATCTAGAAGAGACATTGCAGCGTTTCTCACTAGGAGAGCTTCCTCTCTTTTCTTTCGATGCCCATCTCAAACCTAGTGAGTATGGTAGACCAGACAAACAACCTGAATATCAACCAGGTCTCGGTCGCATCGTCACCATTGGTCTGCCCAATCAACAGACTAATTTCATCTACGGTGGTCTTGATACGCCTCACTATCGCCCGGATTCTCCTCCTAGAGCCAAACCTTACTTAACAGGGTTTGATTATCTACAAAATCCCACGTTTGCAAAAACTTATCTATATCGATGCGCGTGGAAAGGTTTTGGTCTGGAAAATATGAACAAGGTGTGCATGACCTCAAATCCATTCCTACTCTCATGCCACATCAAAAATTTGGTTTAGGATTTAAACCTCTTTCAAAAGCCACCGTCACTATTCTTGATGAGCCTCTTCCTATTGAGGAACCATCTTCCCCGCACCAAGTCAGAAGCATCACTTGATGTGGACGATGACATTTCCATCCCACCTAACTTTTTTTTTGATCAATACCATTTCCTTAGGGCCGTTAGCCTATGAGACTAACAATCGGTCCGCTTCCATACCATTAATCTTCCCTGAAATAGTTGGAGACGACTCTCCTACTATCAACACTATCCACTGTGTGGATGATGATTCTGTCCTCACCTATCTGGGGGCAGAGGATTCATATCTCCCCAAGACTATTCCTTCTGACACGTCTACGCTTCTCAACGAAGCCACTGTCGACCTTAATATAGGGACTTCTGAAGACCCTCGCATCATTAAGGTCGGCCAATCCCTTAATCCACAGGAGTTAGGAGACTTTACCACTTTTCTTTCCAACCATCGTCAAGCCTTTGCTTGGTCATATGAGGATATGCCAGGGCTCGATCCCGATATTGTGGTCCACAATATCGTTACTCTTCCCAACATCAAACCAGTTAAACAAAAATTACGTAAAATGCACCCTAGAGTAGCCCTTCTTGTTAAAGAAGAATTACAGCGCTTGCTCTCGGCTAACTTCATCCAACCCATCGATTATCCGCAATGGGTTTCCAATGTAGTACCAGTAACTAAAAGCTACTGGGAAAATTTGAATTTGTACCGACTTCCGGGATCTTAATCTTGCTTGTCCAAAGATGATTTTCCTCTTACCTAATATCGACCAACTCGTGGATTTAACTGCGGGTCATGAGATGCTTTCTCTTATGGATGGTTCTCTCTGGATATAATCAAATTCTCATCACACCAGAAGACCAACATAAGACTTCTTCATAACTCCTTGGGGGACCTTTTGCTATCGTGTCATGCCTTTTGGTCTTAAGAACGCAAGGAGCAACCTATCAACGAGCAATGACTACATCTTCCATGATCTCTTACACAAAACTGTGGAAGATTATGTTGACGATCTCCTCGGTAAGTCCAAACGTCGTCAGGATCATCTTTTCATCCTTGCACCTCTCTTTGAGAGGCTTATCCGCTTTTGTCTTCGTCTAAATCCATCTAAGTGCGTGTTTGGCGTTCTCACTGGTAAACTTTTAGGTTTTATCATTTCCATCAGGGGTATTGAAGTGGAACCCCGCAAAAATAAAAGCTATCCTTGAGATGCCTCCCCCTTCTAACTTAAAGCAACTCCGCAGTCTCCAAGGACGTCTTCATCAAGTGCGTCGTTTTATCTCACAATTGTCGGACCGTTGTCAACCTTTTCACCATCTCCTCCGTAAGAATGTTCATTTTGAATGGGATGAACATTGCCAAAAGGCCTTTGATGATCTCAAAGCTTATCTTCTTTTTCTCCACCTGTGCTTACACCTCCACGCGAGGGGGAGCCTTTCTATCTTTATATCTCTGTGACTGACCATGCTCTGGGAGCCATGATTTCGCATTGGGACACTTGCGGTAAAGAACAAGTTGTCTATTACATCAGTCGCACCCTCCATGAGTACGAGACACGTTACTCCGAAGCTGAAAAGCTATGTTGTGCTCTCTTCTTCGCAACTTCTAAGCTTCGTCATTACCTCCTTAATCACAAAAAACTTACATTGTCACAAGTGTCAATCCACTCAAGACAATTCATGCAAAGCCTTATCACAATGATCGTATCACTCGTTGGCTCATGCTTATGACAGAATTTGACCTCGAGTTTATCCCGCAAAAGTCTATCAAGGGTCAGGTTATTGCAGATCAATTAGCTGATGCTCCTCTTCCGGACACTCAAGACCCCCTTGCTCAATTCCCCGATGAATATATCCAACAAATTGATTTTGGTCTATCTCCATTTAAAGTAAAGCTCTTCTTTGATGGATCCAAATGCCAGCAAGGGGGGGAGGTGGGGTTTCGTGATGATTCCTCCTTGGGGTACGCCTATCCCAGTCGCACACAAATTAAACTTTGAGTGCACCAATAATATGGCTGAATACAAAGCTCTTGTCTTAGGTCTTCAAAATGCCATTAATCTCGGTGCTCGTCATATTGACATCTTTGGTGATTCTGAACTCATCGTTAATCAAGTCACGGGTGTCTATCAATGCAAGAATGATATCCTTCAAAAATATCGTGATATCGTTCTTGCTCAACTCCAATCTTTCGATAAATTCACTATCCAAGCATTCCTCGCACTGCAAATCGATTCGCAGACACAATGGCTTCGTTAGCCTCACTTATCCCACCTTTTACCGAAGACTCGCGACTTTATGTGGCTGTGCAACGATTAGATCAACCATCTCATCTTAGGCAACTAACTTCAATCCATGTTGTCACAACCCATACTCAGGATGAGTGGTATCAACAGATTGTTGATTATCTATCTCATTCGGTGCTTCCTCCAGATCTGACTTCCAATGGTAGAAGATCTTTTATCCAACGCGCTAATCGCTATACTATTCTAGGCGGGATTCTTTACAAGCGCGGCTTTGATGGTATTTTGCTTCGGTGCCTCAAAAACCATGAATCATCTAAAGCCATCCAGGAGGTCCATGACGGTATCTGTGGTGGACATTTTAGTGGCTTGGCATTTGTAGCTAAACGCATCTTACGTTTGGGATATTATTGGCCTTCTCTTAATCAAGATTGTTGTGAATACACTAAGAAATGTGTCAAGTGCCAACAACATTCCAATCTCACACACATCCCTAGTCAAGCTTTGCAACCTACGGCGGATTTGTGGCCTTTTTCGCAATGGGGTCTTGATCTTATTGGTCTCATCAATCCCCGTTCTTCACAACGTCATCATTCTATCATTACTGCCACTGAGTACTTTACTAAGTGGGTGGAGGCTATCCCTCTTTCTTCAACAAAGGCTAAACCCATAGTTGATTTTGTCTATCAGCACATCATTTGTCGTTTTAGCGTTCCACACAAGCTAATCACAGATAATGGTAAGTCTTTCAAGAACGTTGATTTGCAGAACCTCTGCAACGCTTTCAATATCAAACTCAGTTTTTATTCTCCATACTATCCTCAAGCTAACGGTCAGACCGAAGCTTCCAATAAAACTTTGCGTAGTATCCTCGCAAAGGTAACTAGTCGAGCTGGTAGGGATTGGCATTTACATATCCCTTTTGCTCTCTGGGCTTATCGGACTAGCATCCGTACTCCTACTGGTGCTACTCCCTTCTCTCTCGTCTATGGGTCTGAGGCTGTTCTTCCTTTGGAAGTCCAAATCCCATCTCTCCGTGTTTCTCTTAGAGAATTTGTCTCTGATGAGGACTATCGTCAAAATCGTCTAGCACAACTTGAATTATTAGATGAGCGCGCGTCTCAACGCTCTTGAACATCATCAAGTCTATCTTGAGCGTGTCAAACGTGCTTATAACAAGCACTTGCAGCACCGTGACTTCAAAATTGGTGATCTTGTTCTTAAAGAAAATCAAAATGTCACTACACTCGAAAGAAGTCAACGTGGTAAGTTTGCTCCCAACTGGATGGGCCCATACATTATCACTCATAAATATGGGTCTGGGGCTTATCGTTTATCTTCCATGGATGGTATACCTGAAGCGGAACCTCTTAATGCCTTGCATCTACGGCCCTTCTACTGTTAAAATCTATCTTACACAAATCTAGTCGCAAGACAGATCTTTCATCCATCTAAACAACCAGTCATATACTTTCATGGTGATTCGAAACTATGTGGTGGTTCTCCGCCTATTGCCTCTTTTACCTTAAATATGAGTATCGCGGCTCTACTCATTGCATGTTTCTTTTGGATATGTTCCTCCTCATGGTAGGAATACCTTAATCACCACTTCATCTGTCCCAAGTGCTTATCTTAATCGGATCTACTCGGGGCATGAGTGCATGTTCTTCTATGTTCTCTTCCCCTCCATCTGATCTATCTAGGTCTAAACTCAGCTTCTTCCAAAAAGATTTTCAACAAAAAAAAAAAAAAAAAAAAAAAGAAGAAAGAAGAGATGCTATCCAAAAAGATAGACTGATCCCTTGAAGGACAGCTATCCCATACATTATCAAATGACTAAAAAGAAAAAAATAGACCATGCCCTCGAAGGATGGCTATCATTAAAAATCAAAATACAGACTGCTCCCTTGAAGGACGGCTGTTTCTCAAAGATATATTCAAGGCTTCTTGCAATTAATCAGCCTTTTAGTCAGTTTATACACTTTTTAGCATCACTGAAAGACTTCCCGTATCGATCATCTGAAACACTCGGTTTACCACTCGGCCGACTCCCTATATCCGCAACGTCCATATCACCAGCCCGCCATCGCCTCGGGAATCCTATCGTACCCTCCCCACTGCTGCTGGCATTCCCCCCCAAGTAAGCCCGGATGCTTGATCACCGCTATAATGCTCATAGGCCCCGCAATTGAGCCACAAAACTGACATCTAACCTGTCCTCATACTGTCCTCCCATCCTTTGTGTACACATAGCTCAGGGTATATCTGGGCTATTCGGCATCATCAGCAAAGCCAAACACCTGCGAAACTGCAAAATGTCCGCAAACCAATCTAATAACAGTGGGAATCTCCCACCTCCTGAATCTGGAAGAGCAAAGTAGGATATAGCCATCTGAATCCACTATTCCGTCTTACTCCGGGGACTATCCTTCTGTACTGTGAGCTAACCTCCCTGCCCCCGGACACTATCTCGGATTCATCTACCCTGTCTTCCGTATAATCACTAGGGGCCCTCGGCTGCTGCTCTCGTGGGGGTTAATCTCGATAGGGTCCCCAGTGATCCGCAGTCTCAGAATCCTGTATATGTTGCCTCATGGGATGATGGTCATGCTCACACATCCGTCCTAACCAAAAAGGTTGCAAACGGTGGCTATCCCACCCAACCCGTCGCACAGTGCCCGCATCAGCTCCACATCCCGCGGCACTTGTCTGTAGTATCTGAAGCCCCCGAAGCCCCGCTAACTCTAGATTCCGCCAATCCTGCAATCGTCACATCTGGGAGACCTACCCATAACTCGGGGAATCGCATCCCCTCAATGTTATAGCCTCTTGTGGCCTGCCACACACACCCCTACATCAATATCAATATTAGTCTCGTATTTACCCAAATCACATCCAAAACCACCACAACAAAAAATCTACATCTAATTCCAATCGGCGTCGATTTACTAAATCGGCGTCGTTTAATTTCTATCGACGCCGATTATCTCAATCGACGCCGATTTTACCAATCGCCGCCAAACTAACTGACTGTCTGGGCATAACTTGGACCATTGCCCCCACAAAAACAAAAAAAAAATCAAAAATAAATAATAAATAAACAAACTCAGTTCAACGGTTTCAGAGACCACTGTACCCCAGGTCGTGTCCCTCCTGCGCTTTCTGACCGCTCCCCGAGGCCTTCCATGGTGCGCAAATCTAAATCCTGACTCTCTCTGAATCAATCGTCCCCCGGATGAAAATACATCGTTACGTTTTTCCGGTTCCGCATATTTTAATATCGCTATGTTTGGGTCAGCGCCGATTTTTTTGATCGGCACAAACCGTTTTATCTTGTCGACGCCGATTACGTGACACCGTCGATTTTCCCATATTGTTGATGCTTGCTTATTTTATCCACTGATCATTGTTTTGTGCTGAATATTGCCTTTTCGCGCCGCAGTCCTTTTTCGTATCACCACTATTTCGGGTTTTTGTTCCCTCCTGCGTGGGACACTCGTAACTTTTTTGGCAGCTTAGGAGTTTACAACAACAACACCGGGTCTGTGTAGGCAACTAACGTCGTTTCTACTTTGCAGACCGTCTAGTTGTCCCTACCAATGTTCTCTCTCTTTAGATGCTGATATTTGCAGTTCTCCCTTACACACTCATGTGTTCTGTAGGTATTACGTTGTCTCATAGGAGACCGTCTATTTGCCCTACTAATGTGAGTTCCTTAGGTTGTTGCCTTTTTATTTATTTTGGTGCGTCATCATGATCAAATATACTCCGACCAGTCCCGACTGGGGCCCAAATCCTGCATTTTCATCTACCTCTTTTCAAACTTGGGATCGTCTGTCTAAATCACCCATCCCCTCCCTATTTTGAGGGGGGATCACATCATCACTCATATCTTCCCTTCTTTCTTTCATCTCTTGTTTTTTTTGTCTCAGAACCTTGCTTATCGCAAGTTTACTTGAACAACAAGGGGCAAAATGTAGACCTTAAAATTGGTTTACTAATTTAGTGACCCCTCACATTCATTTACCTGCTTAGGTAACCTGGGCACTTTTATGTCAACCACTATCCCCTTGGGGATATACCGATTTGTGATTTTAAACATCTATCCCTAAGTTTAATTCCCCCATTGTAATCTTACCAGTGGAGTAATTATTATTTAAAATATTTAATTACACCTCTTCCCATGTATCCTAATCGACTTATCTACCCCAAATTAATATTCTATCTATGTATCCCCCTATTTTTCCTTTTCCCTTCCCCAGCGGATTTTCCCTATTTTGGGGTAATTCTCATCTTCTAGAAATCAATCATTTTTTGCCATCTCGGGAGTCCTGTCCCGCTCCGGCGCCGACCTATACTCGTGCGCCAATTTTCCGGAGTGGTTCCCGATTATAAATAAAAGTCCCAACTCAAGTTCTAGGGAAACCGAAAAAAAACACACAACGACGAAGAAAGACGCGCATTAACAGAGAGAGACAAAGAGACAGATCGTGAAAGAGACACAGGTTGTAGAAAGAGAAATCTTTTAGCATCATTGGTATGAATTAGGGCCAGATCCTGTCCGAATCATCCCTGAGAGGAGCACACCGTTACTACCTGCTTCTATTACATCACAACGCATCCATCGATTCTGGTGCTCTGTTCCATGTTTCCTTACCGACTATTTCCTTCGTCACCATCCAACAGACGTCGACATCTTCCATCACTTTCTAATTTCTGAATCTTCTTTACCGTCCCGGATCTATGATCTGCTTTCAAATCGACGCCGATCTATTTTAGTCACGCCGATCACAGTCATTCGACGCCGATCACATAAGTCGAACGCCGTTTATACAGAATCGATGCCGATCATCCTGCCAGACAGGTAAAACAAAGGACACAGGTAACACAAAATCCAGCTTTAGTTTACAGTTTCCTGTGGTCTGTAGCTTTCTGTCTGGTGTTTAAATTCGGTTTCATTCCATATCAGAAAATATAGTCTCTATATGTATATCTTTATATGATATGCTCTCTACTTTAATTGAAAACGTGACTGACATCGCCCGAGGAAGCTTTCGCTTCCCGGACCCACTTCTCGGGTATACCCCAAATATCTTTTAATGCCATCTTTTTCTGTCAAGCATTGGTGTCTTGCCCGGTTACTCGGATCTATGGTGCGAATTGCTCATGTGCGCCCGTCTTATCTACTCAACCTCCTGATCCATCTACATCTTCGGATCTTGTCCATCAGGTATCGAATTTCATTGGAGTTTTTCAGGGTTTTTGGTTAGTTTGGGGCATTAACTTGGACAGGTAACAAGCGCGAAATCCTTGATCTTACAATCCTTCCCACCGGGCCTTTAGTAGAAATAATCCAATATGGTGTGGCCATTGTCTCTAAAGGTTTCCAAGAAATGATCAAGAAGTTGATAGGTGTGATATAGACACAAACGGGGGGATAATTGCCATTTGCCGAGATTGATAGAACTAAGACACCTAGACCTGAGGCAGGGTAAGGGCACTCTGCAGTGCACCGAACATTGGTGCAAGGAAAAATGGTCTCATCTACCTTGAGTAACTTCACCACGTTTCCCTTGGAAATGCACCGCCAGAGCGAAAGCACTTGCCAAAGGGCAAAGGAAAGATAAAGAGGGAGAGATAGCATGCTTAAGAGAGCTCCTAAAAAGTCCTTTTTTCGCTGAAGAACAGGTTAGTAAAAAAAAAAAAAAAAGCCTGATTCCACAGAAGAAGAAGAAGCGGTAAGTGTTCCAACGGGAAATCAACTCAGGATGTTGCCACACTACAACTGTTGAGGTTCCTACTATCCAACTCCCACTCCTCCTTCCCCCTCTCATGTTCTCAACCAACCAGCCTTTGGTTGGTCTTCTTCCCTCTTCTACTATTCCCCTTCTCTTCCTCCATTTTTCTTCCTTGCAGATCTGTCTCCCAAATTTCTTCTTTCATCTCTTCAGATCCTTCGACCCCATAATTTCTCTCACCTGTAGGACTCCTATTTCCATAAGCATTGGGTGTGTCAGCTCCTTTTCCATGCCGACCACCAAGTGTTTCGACACACTTCCCCGTGTTCACTGCAGCTATCCTTCCACCCAGGTTTCCTCACTACCTCTGGTCACACTCCCCGTAAGTCAAATGGATCTCAGACACCTGAGCCAAGACAAGAGGAAGGTCCCATTGCACCTATGGACTTCTCATTATTCCAGCCAAGGGCCCTAAGAAGCAAAAGGCCATAAGCACTTCTCTCGAGCATTTTAGGGAAAGGGTTATGAGAATGCGCATACCCTGATCCAAACAAGAGAAGATGATCTGTTCCTACATATTTTACAGGACCAAAGTCAAATGGGGAAAATCCTTGAAAGCCTACAAGGAGATGGCCTTATCTGTAGTGGATGCCTTTGGCAAAGAAGCTCTTTTTTTTTTGTTTTTTTTAGGACGCGAAGAAAGAGAAAAGAGAAAAGAAATATTGAAAGATAAAACATCTTCTCCAAGCCCTTGCCCTCCTGTAGCGGCCACAAACATCTTGAAGCCCTTAGTCAGGGAAAAAAAGATGGAAAAGATAAATGAGACACCAAGATTTGTGGAAAGGTTATGGTATGTGACACTTGTGGAGAGACGAGATCCTAAAGATAGTGAGGAAGTTATTCTAAAGTTTCATTAGGAGCTATTCAAAATATAGACAGGCTAATAAGGGAAACTCAAGAAATTACAGGAAATATCTGTGAAGAGTTTGGACCATGCCAGGTTGCAACATGATGGACATTCAAAAATATGCGCGACTGCCCCATTCGAATGAACTTAATGAAATTCGGTATCTTCAATCACCCGAGAGCACCCAATAAAATCATTGCTGCTCTAGACTATCGGGTTTAGACCAGATGGAGTTTGTCTTGGAGAAAATAGACAAAATCAAGGAGGAAGCCTTGCGAGGTAAGGCATCATATGGAGCAGTTGTCTTAGTTTTCTCCAAGTTTCACACCCCGTCATATGGCATTGAAGAAAGGTAGAAGAAATTATTCAATTTCAGGGATCACGTCGTGGGGTTTTTTAGCTTCAGAAGCTGCTTTTGATATAAAATCACAACCCTTCTGGCCTGCATCGAATTTGTTGGATACTAATGGAGGCCAGGTAATGAATACTTCAAGCTCCCAGAAGTATCAGAGATGAACGGCGAGACTTGTGAAGT